>CAUYQV010158887.1:0-70333 GCA_963574575.1 Galagoides demidoff | reverse complement strand
CTCACGAGTAGCAAAGGGCTTCCCGGGTCATCATGGGCATCTTACTCTACTGTTTCTCAACTTAATGTCCTTCTGACCATTTGGGGAGTTGAGAGTTGCTGACTATTCATGTTTATCCTTTTCAAACCATGGGACAGGCTCGGCGCCTGTGGCTCAAGTGGCTAAGGCGCCAGCCACATACACCTAAGGTGGCGGGTTCGAATCCCCAGCCCGGCCAGCCAAACAACAATGATGGCTGCAACCAAAAAATGGCTGGGCGTTGTGGCGGGCACCTGTGGTCCAGCTACTTTGGAGGCAGAGGCAAGAGACTCGCTTGAGCCCAGGAGTTGGAGATTGCTGTGAGCTGTGATGCCATGGCACTCTACCCAGGGGGATAGTTTGAGGCTCTGTCTCGGAAAAAAAAAAAAAAAAAAAAAAAAAACCATGGGCCATTATGAATGTGCAGTAAACATTTGTTCCATGAATGAATTCCATAAGTAGCCATCAAGGAGAAAACAAAAAGAAAAAAAATTCCCATTACTGGGGACTTCATAAACCTAAAACATTAGAAAATAGTCATTTTTAATGTCTAAGCTCTTGTTTTGAGGACAAATGGACTTATTTTCTGTACCAAAAATTTTTAAGGGGAGGCACCTGTGGCTCAAAGGAGTAGGGCGCTGACCCCATATACCGGAGGTGGTGGGTTCAAACCGGGCCCCAGCCAAAAACGGCAAAAAAAAAAAAAATTTAAGATATGATCTTCAAAGAATGCCAAATCACCTTTGGTGAGATTTAAAGTGGCTGTGGGGTTTCATATTCCTAATAAAAATCAGAAAACTGGCCCCGTTTGCAACATTGAACCTATAATTTATGATTCTTCTGCCAGCTTGCTTTCTTTATCATTTCTATACTGAGTTTTTGTCTCCAAAAACGCTCAATGACTTAAAGACTTCACAGATTTGCTATGAGCAAGGACGTGGTGTTTGCTGATCTCTCTAGATTTAAAACATGTTTGGTTTTTGTTTTATTTTGTTTGACTGTAGGTAAGCCGAGTCACTTAGATAGTCAAAAGCGAATGGGACTCAGTAGTTGAGCGCTGTGGCTGGACAAGGGAGAATTTCTATTTAATCAGCTTCTTCCTTCATGAGAGTTAGGACGGATATAGGACACATTAGGGGATTCTAAACAGGGTCCCCTAGGCCCTTACTGAGTCAGATATAGCCCTCCGAGGCTAGCTTTAATCATTACAGGATACCCTGGAAACCTCTTTCGACTAACTTCTCTTTCTGCCCCTAAGTGGACATGAATGCTTACGGCAAGACCATTTACAACCCAACTCCTCTCCTCCCCCCCCCCCCCCCCAGTAAAGACTTGAGCCATGCAGACACATTTGAGGAGAGGGAGGGGAGATATCCTGGGCAGAAGAAATATGCTATACAGCTGTGAGGTGGGAGCCCTTAGAACGGAGCGCGGGTGGGGTGGGGGAGACGGGGGCGGGGCTGTGTAGCTGCAGGAGGTGGACAGAGCACAGAGGATGGGAGCTGAAGAGCCCCTATTGCAAGGATCTTGTAACTGAGGCTAGCTTCGAAGTTAAAGTAAATAAGGGATTTTTTTATTTTTACCCTTTAAAAAAAAAAAAAACTCCAATATTGACTCATATTCCCCACATTCCCACTTCCTCCCACCCTGATTTTGAACCTGGCAGTTTCACCTGCCAGCCCAGTAAAATTTTCCCTTGTTGGCACACTAGTGCCATCTAGTGGTGAACATTTGCAATGACCAGATATTCGGGCCTCACCGTTGGCGTGGGGGAGGGGCACGGAGAAAGGGAACGTCCCCTGCCTGATCGAGGCAGGATGTGACCGGTGTTCTGATGCCACTGCAGGGAAATGAAGAAGTTCAAGGTACAGATTGCTTCCTCATTGCTTTATGTCAAAGCTAAATCAGTAAATACTAGAAGCTACAGCAACATTTTTTATGAAATGTGCTCAAAAACAAGAAGAAAATTTGAGTCAGAAAGCATTGAAAACCCAGACAGCCCGAGTGAGGCACAGGTGAACGATTATAAGTGACTAGATAATGAGGAAGATAACGCGCAGAAGAGGGTCGTATAGATGAACAAAAGGAATAATCAAGTGTGATCCTGATATTAGATTAACCACTGTCCTATCATTATTAAAAATAGACTCATCATTATGTATAGGATTCAATTATGTAGTACACTATTCACGAGGGTATTTTGTGAACTTTAACATTTATTCTGATTTGTCTTTTAAAAATATATTCTATAATAGTTTTGCAGAAACACGGTTATAATTTATTACAGCACTGTCCAACATGACAACTATTTAAAGTTAAATGAAATTGAAAATTCAGTTCTCACTTGCACTAGCCACGTTTCAAGAACTCAATAGCTATATTTGCCTCACGGCAACCATACTGACCAGTGGATTTTCCATCACCTTGGAAAGTTCTGTTGGACACTGCTGCTCTATTATGTTGTTCCCCCAGTAAAAGTGATTTATTGAACAAAAGTGTTTTGGGCACCAATGATATGCTAGGTGTTATCTCTTAAAAAACAACATTTGGGCATTGGGGAGGTTCACTCATATAACCAAGTATTTTTAATCTATTATGAAAATAACTATAATAGTTGTATAGTCAGTGACTTAAGTTTTAAAAGAAAGAATTCTTGGAGAATATGTCAATTAAGCTCTGTTTTGAAGAAAAATAAGTATACCCCCCAAAAGAGGGGAGAGAGCATTTTAAGTCAAATATATAAGTTTTGCAAAGACAGACAAGTATGAATATTTGGAGGATGACAACTATGAATAGAATATATGAGCTGTGATTGGAAGGCAAGGTTAGGGTTTACCAGAAGGATCTTTTTCGTGCATTGAGTATAGTTATCTCTACCCTGCCAATTTAGGAAAAGCATGGAAGGGTTTTAAGTGGTAAATTATGGGATTAATGTTAGGGATTACTTTATTGATGTGGTGTGAAAATTGGATTAAAGGGCCAGAAGCAGGAGGAACAGCAGCCCTTTGTATATATAGTTCGTCGCCACTGAAAGTAGGCGTCATCCCTGAGCCTGCGTTTCCCTCCTTGCCCGCATCATTTTCTCTGCCTCCTAGACTTGCCTGTGTGCAACTGTGTTCCTCAGTCTTAATCCAGTTAACCTTCTCAAACCCAGCATGGTTTCAGGGAGGAACCACTGCGTTAGCTGCCCCAGTGGTTTGACCCAACTGTTCAACCTACAGAAGGCAAACTTATCTTCTTAAAATTAAAAATCTAATCATGTCAGTTATTTGTTTAGAACTCTTCAGTGGACGCCCATCCTGCACTGAGGCTCTAATCTCAGCCTGTCTCTTCAGGCCGTCACTCCCCACCCCTAGTTACCTTCTTCCAGTCTCGCTGTCTTTGATGCTCTAAGCTCTTCCCTGCTCCAAGAACTTCACCTGGAGCAAAGTTCCTTCTGCCTGGACCATTTATTGTGTCTCCCATCACCAGTCCCTTCCACCTGGAGCATTTATATTAAGCCTCTCATTGTGAATCCCAACTAAATGAACTAAATGCCACTTCCTCCAGGAAGCCTTCTTTGATTCTTCAGCTTTTGGATTGATCACCCTGTATTTACTGTGTGACACACTTATCATAATTGTACTCAGATGATTGTGTGTTTAATTGCTTCAGCTCTGCCTCCTCCCTTTGACAGAACCATGGGACAGAGAGTGTTTTTCTAATGCACCAAGGGTTCTCTCTAAAATGCGCATGAGCCTATAAGGTTGCCACCCTAATGCAAACAGGACAGGATGAATGTTTAAATGAGTGGTGGAAGTAAAATCAAACCTTCTTGAAGGTTAAGAATATGGAAAAGTGTGTGGCACCTGTGGCTCAAAGGAGTAGGGGACTGGCCCCAAATACCAGAGGTGGTGGGTTCAAGCCCCGGCCCCAACCATAGAAAAGAATAAGGGAAAGATAAGTAGAAGATGAATCTGATGGTTTTAGTTACTGGGATAAGATTTTGGTACTGTTGATAGAGTCAGAAAATACAATGAGAGAAAACAAAAGGCATTATGGGGAAAAATGGTGGGGGGAGAAGTGTGGAGAGCAAAAAACGCACTCAGCAGTTGGTGATGTCCGTCTAAAGTCTGAACCATGAAACAGATCCGGTCAGCCTCTGTATCCATGGCTTCCATGACAGTGCATTCAACCTTCCATAAGTTAAGAATATTCAGGGAAAAAGGTTGTCTGTATTGGACGTGTACAAACGTTGTCCTGTAACTATTCCCTAAACAATATGGTATAACAACAATTTACATAGCATTTACATGGGGAGTATTATAAATAATCTACTGAGGGTTTAAAGTATACTTGTTCTTCAGTATAGTCATGGAATTGGTTCCAGGACTCCCATGTATAAAAAATTCCGCACCTACTTCTACTCTAGTCTCACAAGCAGGCCCCCAGACAGGAGCCGAAGTGCATAGGACTAGTCACTCCTCTGTATGCAGTTTTGCATCCCAAGAATACTGTATTGTCATTTAGCATTTGATTGAAAAAAAATCAGCCTGTAGGTGGACCAGAGCAGTTCCAGCCCTATTGTTTGAGGTCAGATATCTGAGTCGCTGGAGGTAAGGGCAGGTGTCCGGGCGTGACTGTAGTACAGTGAGCAAGAGTGCAGGGATCAGGAACCATCTGACTGTATTCTTACTGCGACTGTGGTTACAAGTGTACTGGGCTAGTGTTGGCCACTGTGACCTTGAATTTTTCTCTGCTGTTTCTGTTCTTAAAAGATTGGATAAGGGAGTCCTGAACAGAGGCTACCTCACTCTCCTGAGAGTTGTTCAAATTTGGGAGTAATCTTTATTTTAAATATAGTAATATTTATAGTGTATACAAACTCCAATCCTATTCATCACCACCATTCCCAGACCAGACTCAGTGAGAATCCAGTTTTAGAGTTCCAGGCTAGGTTATATTTACCCAGCATATCTGGGCCTCCCTACTTAACAGCCTGGGTGCTTGGACAGGGCAAGGGTAGATGCCTTGTCTCCCAAAGTCAGAGGGGCCCGGTATCCTGGCAAGGTGACTCTTTCCCCCTCAATGCAACCCGCCATAACACTTACATAACTTTAATGTAATCTAATGAGTTCATAAAGACAAAAGTAGAATTGATATCAGTAAAATGATCAGAATGATGGATTAAATATTACATTGCTCTTAAAGAAAGACATTTCTCCCAGAAGTCCCACCATATATTTATTTAGGTACTTATTATTTTTTAAGTCTTCATTTACTTACCAAGGTATTGATATGATCATATATTCATTTATTTATTCATTCAATTTGAGCAAATTTTGTGTACCTAACACACCATTCGGTGCAAGTTACACATAGATGAAAAGATGTAGACAAGACCCAGGCATGAGGGCAAACACAGGAACATACACATGTTAATGGCGGTGACGGGTGAATAGCACAACAGGAGGTGTGTCTAGAGAAAGGACTGATATTCTTTCATATGGGAGTGAGTTGTCACTTTTAACACAGTAGAGATGGACCTTATGCTTTCTAAACTCTTTTGCAATTTATTATAGTATTTCGGATACACATCTGTTTTTCCTGAAATTCCTTTTAACTCTTCTGCCCAATAATTAAATTGAGATTTTGAAACTCTTAGGAAAAAAAATCAAATCAGTTTATTTTTATATAATGTAGCACGACTAGCATCATTGCTCTTAGTTGAAACATAAAAGGTTCCATACTTTTGCACTTTATGGTTTATTTTTAACATTCACAGTTAATAATTTTAATGTGGCTTTTGGCTTTTTGGAAATTCCTTTATCATGTAACATGTTAAAACATTATATGCATACTGGCAAGATTTTTGATTAATTTTTTTCAACATCTTTCAGCTTATTGGAAATCACTTTATTGTATAACATGCTAAACCATTACATGTATTGGAAAGATTTTTGATTGATACATATTCAGATACTCTTGAATATGTTCAATGTACAGGCAATTCCCAATTACTTTTATAAAAAGGCTTTGCAGTGAGCAGTTTGTAAAGAAAAGAAAATCTGTGAATATTTTGTAGGTACTATAATAAAATAGAACCTGGCGGGGTTTTTTGTATGGTTATGTCACTACCATTTCAGTAAATAATATCCTTTCAAGAAAATGAAAGAGCTCTGTAGGTAGAGATCATGTATTTGAGAACATTTATTGCCAGGGTTTAAAAAAAAAAAAAAAAACCACTACTGACATTCAAGTTTCTCTGTTTTTAAATTGCAGCACCTTATGAAATATGCCCAGAGGATTATCTGATGTCGATGGTGTGGAAAAGAACTCCGGCAGGCGACCTGGCATTCAACCAGTGTCCTCTGAATGCCACAGGTATGGCGGGATGACCTACCCCACCCCCAGTGATCACAGTCCAAGAACAGCATGCTGGGATTGCTTATGCAGTCATGCTTTTGTCCTGTACCCATAAATAAATCTGCCCAACAGGCAATTAATGAAACAATTTCAGTAAAATGCTTCCTCAGTGGAGCCAGTGAGGAGACCTAGCCTAAGAAGAAAATTTTGCCCATGCAGTGGTTTTTCCATGTGGCTAATATGTGTTATAAAAATACTCAAAATAGCAATTGTATGTGCATGTTTTTCAAAGCAAAAAAACCAAAAACTGCAAACCCTATTTTAGCCTGCCTCCCTATCCTGTGAGGCCTTCAAGCGTCCCTGTTATAAAGCTTCTCTCTGTTCTTTGTGACATGCAGGCACCACTAGCAGACGCTGCTCTCTCAGTCTTCATGGAGTGGCCTTCTGGGAACAGCCGAGCTTTGCAAGATGCATATCCAATGAGTACAGACACTTGCAGCATTCAGTAGGTGCAAAGCCAGCTTTAGTACTTGCTCTGTTTATTTCTTGCTAATAATCACTGTGTGAGATTTTAACCTTCTGAGTACAATCAAACCAGTAAAATCTCTCAAAAAATGCTCGAAGGAAAAAGGGTTGTGATAGAAAGGGAATTTGTATACGTCAGTGCTGAATTGTTGGGTTTCTGAAGCTTGGGGGTTACGGATCCTGCTATTTAAATGAAAGACTTCTTTGTTTAATGCAGGATTAGGCCTGTGTATCATGATTGGCTCAAGCCCATGTTAAATACTGTCTATGACATTTAAAAATACTATACATTTTTAAATTCTTTAACTTTCTAGTAGTTGGAAAATGATAAAGCTGTGTCATGTCACTTGAGCATCAAATTTCTCACTGCTGTTTGAGACTAATAAATTGGGAAAAAATGACAGTGTTATTAGACCACATAAACCTACCCCCAACGATTATGTGGGCCAAATTTTCCTAAAATGGCCCACACCTTTTCCCCACACATTCTTGAATTAGTCACAGAATACGATGTATGAATATTTTTAAGTACAAGTCCTTCTCATTATTGGAGACTGTTGTCATTCCAACCTGGAGGTCAAAGGTTGGTGTGTGGGACAGAATACAGGCAGAAGCCAACTGGGAAGCTGAACCTTGGCGGGAATGATGTTTACTTAAGAGCCTTTATGTTTGGTTGTGCTTAGGTTTTTTCTTTTTCTTTTTTTTTTTTTTTTACTGTTCTTACTGTCACTCAAAAATTTGCATAATTTGTTAAAAATTGTCTGAAGCATATTCTTGCTTCCGGATGGAGAATTAACTTGTACAATGACCCCTCTTATCAATCAAAGGGATTAGTATTTATTATTAGAAGAACAAAAAGTACATTTTTAAAAATCTGAAAGCCAAATGTTATCTAATATGTTTACATAGTCAATTAGTAATTGAATTGATAATAATTTAACCACATAGTGCCTATTATGTATGTATATATATGTATATGTATATATGTGTATAAATATTATATATATGTATATATTTATATATCATATATATATATTATCAAGTTGCTCCTTCAACAATGTGGGGTTAAGAGTGCTAAACTCTAAATAAATTTCACTACGCCAAAGTTCAACTACATAAATTTGACTGCCCCCAAATTCATCAACTAATAGTCTGTGGTTGACTAGAAGCCTTAGTTATAACAAACAGTTAACACATATTTTATATGTTATGGGAACTGTATAAACTGTATTCTTGCAATAAAGTAGGCTAAGAAAAAGAAAATGTTATCAAAAAAATCATAAAGTAATATATATTTACTGTTTGTGAAGTAGATGATCTTAAGGGTTTTTGTTGTCATTATTCTGATATAGACTAGGCTGAAGAGGAGGAGGAAGAGGAGTTGGACTTAGGAACTCAGAGGTGGCAGGGGCAGAGGAACATCTGTATTTAATTGGACCTGAATAGTTCAAATCTATGTTTGTCAAGGATCCACTAACTATGTAATTATTAGCATATCAGTAATTGGTGATGATATGGCTACATAAAGCCTTATATTTATTGTATACATGCACTCTGTAGACGAATACACAAATATATTTATATGCTTAGAAATAGAAAATTTAACATTTATGTATTATATAAAGGTATGGATATATTGATATATTATATACAGATATTAATATAATAAAAATATAACTATATTTGTGTATTTCTTACATAGTTAATTCTGAATTCAATTACTGATTTGGTGTGTAAAGGTATTAGCATTTGCCTTTTTGTTCATATATATATATATGTGTATGTATCTATATGTAGATAGATAGATAGATATGTGTGTATCTATCTATATATAGAGAGAGATAGATACACACACAGATACATATACATAATGATAATAGTATATAGCTTAGCTTCAAAATATCAATTGTAAGTGTACAAAAATGTAAAGCTTATTCTAATAACAACTGTCAATAACTCAAACCATTATATTTCACAACTAAATATAAGCAAAAACATTTTCATAAACTTAATTTTAATAGATTTTATTGTTCCTTAGTTTTTAGGAATTAGGTTGCCTTTGCTTTAATCTAATTGTGTCCTTACTCCGTTCCTCTTTAGTCAGGATGAGAAATGGGAATAATTGCATGGATTAATGATTTTCCAATCTTTACAAATTTTGAAAGAATGAATAATAATAGCTTTATTGAAGAAGGTTTTTTACTTTCTGAATTCAGTGTTTCATACATCAGTATTTAAATGAGTCTTCATTCTTGAGCACAGGCCATCTGATAATGGAGAATGACAGATACCTTATGTAAAATAGAAGAAATGAAATCTTGAACTGTGAATCCTGCTAAAATCATTCAGTCAGTAATTGACTGCCGCTCTCCATATGCCCTTGTTGATTTTGGTACAATTATCAGCTGTTAGGACCTTAGAGTATAAAAAGCAGCCTCTGAGCTGTTAGCGCCTACAAAGTACCTGAGACTTGGCAGGGAACTTTCATAAACTAGCTCCAGGCTTCTCAAGAACATGCAAAGGTGGCGTTCCTGCCTCAGTTTACGTAGAAAGAAACTGAAGATCTGCAGGGCAGCAGTCCACCATGTAGGTGAGGTAAAGAGTGAGGGTTACACCTCAAGCACATGCATATCAAAGCCTAGTCGCCTTCCTTTAGACTATTCAACCATCAGGCTTTGATTTGGGGCCCTAGATTCTGGCACCAGGAGCAGTATTTTCTTACGTGTCCTTAAGAAAAGCCATATGATCTTACTATGTGGTTTATAAAATGGAATTGTTGCCATGAGCTTAGCGTCTGTGGAGGTTTTGGAGAACAGGTGAAACACCATACATGAAATCTTAACAGGCTGTAAAGAGCTGCGTAACTATGACGTATTAATATCTGTGTGTGCAGAACATCATTCTGAGTTTAAAGAATCGTCTCAAGGAGAATAAAATTTTAGAACCCAACCTAGTGTTCATTTGAGCTGAACATGTAGAAAAATATAGGTTAATTACATAGTGGATGGACCATTGGATACGTAGTATCTGTGTATACTATCATATGATGTATATAGGTAAGTACTGCATGTATGTTGGCACATGAATCATGCTTTTACACATATATGAAATGTACATGCATATACCTGTACAAATACAGAAGCATAATCTTGTCCTTTACATGTGCAGGGAAGCATCGGGTAAATCTATACCATTCACGATGCTTGCCTCACACAGCTGCCTCCCATCTGTACTCTACAAAGTCAGTGGGGATGGAAATCAAATCAACTTCCCTGTAGAGCCTTACCCCTTCGGTCTCGCCCCTTAGCTATCCGCTGAGAGGCAAAGCTGGATCGTGTTTGTGATAGAGAACATTTGAGACTCTCCCAAATTTTGAAGTTACTTTGGAAACTATGAATCTGTCCCCTCTAGATGAATTTATATCATTTCAAGAAATAATGTTTGAGGAATTTCATTTGCTTACTCCTTTATATTAAAACATCTCATTAAATTATAATTAATTAATTATAATCTACTATAGAGAATTATGTAAATTAGATTTGTTTCCAATTCCTTGACACATACATGACTCTCTATATAAATATATATTTCATGAATATATAGTAAAAATCTAAGCTTGAAGTAAAATTTTATCGTCAACTAATGTTAGTGAAGTGTGTTCTCTGAACACTCAATTATAACAGTTTAGGTAGAAAGAAGAGAAAATTAATCAGTTAAAATATAAAATCACTAATCTGTCGTATTTAACATTTAGTCTGAGTTTTTTGAGGACACAGAACATGCTTTATTTTAGTCTTCATTTCTCTAGTACTAACACAATGCTAAGCAAATAGTAGATGTTCCATGATTGCTTCTGTAAAGAACTCTGCTGTTTTTCTTATCAGTAGAAGGTACTGGCCTTTGGAAAGTTTTGAGAAGGTGACACACCAGACTTAATGCTCATGAATTTTGACCACATGAAAGTAATAAGTATTATTGTCATGCAATCTTTTTCTAGTCCCCAAATATCTAGACATATGAAGTGACTAATGATATCACCTTATGAAATTGTCTGGCCATGGCGGACCAATTCCATTAAGTTTATTATTTGTAAAGTTAGCTTGGAAACCTTACAAAAAAAGGAAGTTAAACAGTATGATCCAAATGTCATTTTAGAAAAAACATACAAATACACACAACCAACTAAGTAAAATTGGAAATGCAGTTACAAAGTGCTAATGTGGTGGGATTTTGGAAATTTCCTATTTTCTATATGTTAATGTTTCATTTGCTACTCTGGAGTGTTTTCTGAATTTTATATCATACAAGGTAAACATAGTTGCGGAACCAGTTGAGAAATAGGCACAGAAGTCAGGTAAATCATCCTTTCTTACTACATATAAAGCTATGCGGAGGAAGTGACTGAATGCTGTGGCCCAGGTGGCCCAGCTTCCCCCCAACACAGACACACACAATAACAAGCTTATTTTGTCCTTGGGATACCCGGACAATCACAGGCAACTTCTTTCTCTCTCTCTCTCTCCTTTTCTCTTTGTCTTTTCTATACACACAAACAAACACACTCACCCGGAGAAACAATCTTGTAGACGTGTATGCCCCCGCAGGTAGACAGGTCTAAAGAACAAGAGGTTGAGCCTTGCACACCGATGCTTTATCCTAAATTCATCAGAGAAGCGTGTCTCTCCTCCTTCCCTGGAGAGGCGTGGGTGATAGGAGCCAAGAAGGGCTGGAGATACGACTCCAGTGCAGCCCCTCTGTGTGAAAATATGAAGAGTTAAGTACAAATGTTCCCTTTTAAGTTAGTGCTCTTTAAAACGTCTGTTCCTATTTTCAAACCTTCATTAAACAAACAAATGCACATGTTGGAGTAATAATTTATCTAGTCATTGATAAAGGTAAGAGATGTCAAACAGCTTGAATAAGGACTTTTTTCCTCCTGTTCGTTGCTACGATTGTGAGTAGTTTATTAGAAAATAGAGAAGGAGAGAGGGACTGAGATGGAGCGAGAGGGAAAAAAAGGAGAACAAGTTTATTTTTTCCCATACTTCCAAACTCCTAGGGTAATTTTGCTATATTGCAACAAAAGTATTCACATATCACGCATTTTTGGCGACCACCTCCTTGCACAAATTCTCAGCATATTGCCTAGAAGAGGGTAGTAGTGCATTTCATTATGGAGCTTATTCAGAGGAAAAAGGAAAATAACCGTTATAGTTTTTGTTTGCAACAAATATTAAGATTTATGGGGCCAAAGGTATATAAGCCTTATTGTTTCTTTAATAAGCAGTTATGAAACAAAGAAATGGGTGGCAAGTTTCAGCTGGACAGAGGAACTAGCAGATGATTTTAATTTTCATATATTCACCCGTTAAGTGGGAGTGTGTGAGCCTGGGAGACGGTAGTTACCTGGTCTGAAGGTTGTCTGTGGTAGAATCTGGCCGAAACATGGCAAGGGAGGGGAAAGCAGGGAGAAGCGAGATCGTAGTTCTTAATCCTGTCTGAATGTTATCATCGTGTGAGCCTCTTAATTTTATTCAGAACCACATGCTAAAGTTTGGGGATTGAGTTCAGCTCCACAATGACAAAGGTTTTAACATGTGTTCCTGAATAAAATTATGAGTTCCCTTCATATTCAGCAATTGATAATAGCTCACATCTTGGAATGCTATTTACCCCAAAGGAGCTGATGGGGAAAAAAAAAACAAAACTGGGAGGAAGCTATTATTGAATCTTGAATATTCTAAACTATTCATATGGCAAAGTTTATATCATATTTCACAGATTCTTGATGCATTTTTCATTATGCCTGTAAAATTGCTTCAATTGCACTGAGTTCATGTCTTTTAAGTCTAGAACAAGGCTAACATTTTCAGGAGAAATGAGATAGTAAGTAGTTTAGATTTTACATGCCATATGGTTTCTGTTGTAATTATTCAACTCTGCTTTGTAGTACAAGAGCAGTTAACAGACAGTAAATAAACAAATGGGTGTTGCTGTCTTTCAGTAAAACATTTTGTGCCAAAACAGACAATAGATTGCATTTAGCCTGCATGCTGTAGTTCACTGGCTCCTGGTCTAGAATATGTATATATATTAAGTTTTCTTGTTTGTTTGTTTATATTTGTTCTTTTAAGATTGCAACTCTTTGGGAATTTTCCAATAAAGAAGAGACAAAGTCTGTCTTGTAATTTTTCCCCATTATTTTCTTTAGCATTTTAATCCCAGTTATTTAATATTTTTAATTTCTAACTCTATAATCTGGATAGTCTGTGAGTCTATTTTTTTCATTTTCTTGGTTTTTATTCTTTAATTGTCAGTGACATCTACTGGCTGCTTTGCGTACCTAGTAATATTTGATTCAATGTTAGACGTTGTGTAAAACAAATGTAGGGTCTTCAGACCATGTTAATCTCTACCAGAAAGCAGCCCTCCTTTTCTCGGTTATTCAAATATAGTGAGAAGTTGATATTTCAGTTCAGTCAGAATTTGACCAGGGTCAAGACTCCTTTGCAGTTACAGTAGTATATTAAGACTCCATCTGCTCACTCCCGCCTTCTCCACAGCATCTCCAGAGCCTGCATGTGCTCATCCCACCAGCCCTGAGGAACTATGGAAGATTCAGCTCTGCTCTTTAGAAGTTCCTACCTCCATGGTCCAGAATTCTGCCCAGGCAATCTCAAATCCATCAAATGTCTTGAGAGATTGAGTTCTTAAAGCTGGACTCCTCCCTGAGAGGCATTAGTTCTCAAGGAACTTAAAGGATGGGGAAAATTACACTTTTATGTTTTAGAAATTTTCATCCAAGCTCCTTAGCTTCCTACATGGTTTGAAACTCAGCAAAAGTTTCATGAGGAAAAATCTCAGCAATACTGTTAGGGCCACTCAGGTTTTCAGCATATTTCGTCAGTCCCGGATAACCAAATAACCATAGTTTCTCTCTGTACCCCTGAGTTCCTCTTTCTGGGCCATACCACCCCTCTGTTCTTGCCTAGATTTAAGAAATCCTCCCAGAGAAAAATAAATAGCTGTAATTTTTGGCTTACCTCAGAAAGGATATGTGTTCATGTCCTCATCACTGCTTACATAGCCCTTTAAAATCCTTACAAGTGTGATTTTTTTGTAATTTGTTGGTCTTACATGAATTATACATTATTCTATGCCAGTAAGTTTCAATAGTACTACAAAAATGAAAAATAATCTTGGCTAGGCTTGGTGGTTCATGCTTATAATCTTAGCACTTTGGGAAGCTGGGAAGGAAGGATTGCTGGAGCCCAGGAGTTAGAGACCACCCTGGGCAATACAATAAGACCTCTTCCCTAGTAAAAAATAAACATAACAAAAGTAATAATGATAATCTTTAGACACATATGATTGTGTTTCTTAGGGAATTTTAAGGAAACCTATTCTAAAGATGGATAAATAAAATACCTCTAATAGATGCACTGTCATTTCTATTTAGCTTCTACCGGGATGTCTCTATTACGAGATAGCATTTACAACTATGATCTGAAAGGTGAGATAGATCTCATGAGACAGACATGCAAAAAGTGGAGAGAATGTGTTTGTTTGTAAATCAGAGCACTTTCTACATAGAAGGAATACCATATGGGAAGACTGTAAGGAGGTGATAGGATGTGTCCTGGCCAGAGGCAATAAACAAGAGTGTCCTGGAATGAGTCTGGAGAGCTTTGTAGGGAAAAAATTTTGCTATGCCTTAAATGTCTTTGCATTTTATTCTAAGTTCAATGGGAAGCCCTTGAGGGTAGAGGAGTGATGTGACTCATTCTAATTAAAGCAGGTCATATGGCTGTTTGGTGAAGAATGGACCATGGGGTGACAGGACTGACTGTGAAGCCTGCTGCTGTAATCCAGATGGGAGATGATGGCATCATCCATTAAGGTGTAGTGATCACACTTGGCTGATGGCGACACCATCATTCTGAGATAGGGAAGGCAGAGCCATGAGAGATAATTAGAGCAGGTGGGGGTGGAAATTGACAAAGGTTTCTATGAAGTATGGAGAGAGTAATTGGATATAAGAGTCAGAAGCTTGGATTCCACTCCTCGACAGGAAATAATTTTGGAAGTCATCAGCGTAAAGAAGAGGGGATAAAGTAAAGAAAGGCTGGGTATTCATCACTTCTAGATTTCAATGATGAGGGGGAGCAGGAGAATAGGGTAGAGGTTAGAAAAACAGGTAAGGTCAGAAAAGGTTTGGATATTACTTTTTTGTTTTTGTTTTAAATGGAAGTGTTAGAACATTTTCATAAATTAAAAGATCCAGTAGAAGGAGTTATAGTAAAAAATTAGAAGAGAAACATTAAAATTAAGGAAAGTCAAGAAGGCCAAAAGAGCTGAGATCTATAGCAAACGTGGCAGAAGAAAAATAATGGCTTTGGTTGGAGAAGAAATAACTTGGCGAGCAGAGGGGAAAGATGAACACGGTGAAAAGACCTTGGTAGGTTTTGCGTGGGAGAGATTATGGGTTTTTCTTCTGCTGGATTCCTTTTGCTCCATTCAGTTCGAGGCAGGATCATTAGCTAAGAGTGAGGATTTAGGAGGAGATGTTATGTCTTTTCAGGAGAGATGAAAAGGTATAAAATAGTAATTTCCAAGAGGTTGAAAATAAGCCTATTAGAGAAACATAATAGGATTACCAGGCTGCACTGAATGTAATCTGAGGTTTGAAATACAGAATTTAGAGTATAACTCGTCCGTTTAGTGGTATTTTACCTCTAGCAAAGCAGAGCTACTTGGATGTAGGTGCAGAAAAGGCATTTGGTAGTGCCTTGCTCTTCAAAATGTTTTTTGAGAGTGAGAAATATTGGTAGTGCCTGAGAGCTTTCTGCAAACGTAAACTCTCAAATCCTGTCCCAGATGAAAATCCCTTAACCAGAATCTGCATTTTGCAAAGTTCTCTTTGTGGTTTATATGCACATTAAAGTTTGAGAAGCACTGTGGTAGATTTTATCTAGAGTTGAAGTTTTGATAAATGAATGCATTGGTGTTAGAAAGAGGCAGAGAAGTAAGATGACAATTAGTGAGCCCCGTGCCATCATGAGACACACCAGGTTAGGTGACACATGATTTCCCTTTCCTGGGCCCATGGGAGAATTGTCCTTCCTCAGCCCCTTAAAGTTGAGGACCCAGTTCTGGTCCACTGGTGGAATAACATGGCGAACTTTGTCATTATAGTCCTGACGTGTCATTGCTAATGCAAGGTCTATTGCCCTCCATCACCTCAAGCCCTTGGACGACAGTGATGAACAGGTCTCCCTCCCTGATGATGTGGGTTGCATGTGTAGTGTGAGATATAGTTCTTGGTTGTTTCAGGCACGGGGAGTTTGGGATTGTTTGTTAGCATGGCATAGCCTATAGTGTTCTAAGTGATACGTAGTGATGTGCTATCCCCAGAAGCAGAACGGTCAAGTCATACAAACAGATTAAGGGAGCCTTAAAGAAGTGACTAGGTCAGAGGCTGAGGCAAAAGAATTGCCTAAGCCCAGGAGTTGGAGGTTGCTGTGAGCTATGACATCACGGCACTCTACTGAAGGCGATAAAGGAAGACTCTGTCTCTACAAAAAAACAAAGGAAGTGACTAGGTCATTTAGAGTTCTGCTTCCCACTTGAAAGGTTCCTAAAACTCTGGTCCCAGTCTATGACCATGACAGTGCTTTGAGCTCATAGAGCATATGCTAGCTCTATTCCTGGATCAAAATATTTATGAATATTTGGTGTTCAGGAAAGAAATATCACATACTAATGTCCTTTGCCCAGGAGTGTAACTTTTGTCAAATTGTAGCCAAAGACTCTTAAAGCTGTTTCTAGTTTCTACTAGGTTGGTAAATTTACTATCCTTTCATTCTTGTTTTCAAAAGTTCTTGGTTTTAAGGAAGCGTGCACGGTGTGTATCTGACTTATTATTATTTTTTTTTAACTTCACAACTCAGTTTATTCTTATATCAATAATTTGCAATCCTCAGATTCACGCCATCCTATTTCTCACTTCAGAGATTCCTGGGACAAGAAACAAAGACATCTATACCCCTGTGGCCAAACGATATTTATAACACATTTCTAGGTTCTGTGTGACACATCCATGATTTATGCAGGGCAATTCTGAACTAAGTCTGCCCTGTCATATTGTCTCTATATGAGAATTGTCTTCTAAAATTTTAACTTCTAGCCTTCGGGCAACTCTGAGATGAGCAAAAGCTTTTTATATCAAATATGGGGGAAATTAAGAAATATTCATGTACTAGATCTAAGAGAATATTATATTCTTTTCCCTACAGATAATCTCTTTCTTGTAGACTGTAGGTAGAAATAAAAGTAACCTAATGCATCATGCAGGGAGTAACTTTGGCTTTAGAGGACAACAGAATTGTGAACTGAATCGAAAGATGTATATTCTGATTATTGCTTTATGAAAAGAAGCTTCATGTATAATTATCTTTTAATTGAAACCACTTAGAACTGTGAAAGCCTTTAATATACCTTCCAGATGGACTGTAGGAGTTGATGCTGAAAATAATATATAAATATATGATGTTTAAAGTGTGTCATTTGCACAGGAAAACTATGATAAGCCTTTTTTTAGGATTCACACAATAGAGGCAACTGTGCGGCTGGCAGTGGGAGGTATAAAACAAAAAGAATATGGTTATTTCAGAAACACACCTACTCTTTAAACCGTGACCCTCACCGCATCTCTCTATATAAAGAGCAAGGAGGCTTAATCTAGAACTATGAAAAGCAACAATTGTTAGGCCTCATTTCATTCCCTTTCACTGTTGAGCTCGTCAACAGTCTTCCCGTGAATGACACAGAAACTTTTAAGACTTGTCCTTTGGAGCAATTGTACTCACAGAGTGTTACAATATGAGTAGGCATAATCACTGATAATTGCAATTTTGAAAGGAAATATTTAAATTAGAATATCTTTCTAAACTAGTGCAGTGCCTGAAAGTTAAGAAAGTCAAAAAATACCATCCAAAGGAAACAGAATCTTTGTCGTGTCCTTAAGAAGTTCTTTTTGCCAATTGACTAAAACTACCTATAATAGCTATTGTAGGTAGTTTGATAAATGGCATTAGTAACATTTACACATTATATCCTAAAATAGCAACTATTACTCAAATAATTAGCAATACCTTGACAGTCTGGGAAGTGGCTTCAAGTTTTTTTTTTTGTTTTTTTTTTGTATTCTTTCTTCATCTGAAAAACATTTGTTTTTTTAAAATAAATGTGGTTGAGAATGATTTTTAAATATTGTCAAAATGGTGAATATATTAATATATCTAAACCTTGTCAAAATAAGCATTTGTACAATTTCTAATGAAAGCACTGTATAGTGAAAACTTGGGTTAAGTATTATAGTTTAGTACATGGACTCCAGAATCAGACTGGCTGAGCTTGAATCTCGGTACAGCTACAAATTAGGAACCCTGTAATCCTGGGGAATGCAGGTTAACCTTACTACATCTCTGCTTCTTCATCTGAAATGTCAATAATTATAGCACCTCCCAGGGTCATTTTAAAACTCAAATGATGTGCTTATATAAAACGTCTACTCCAATGCTTGCCAATAATCAGTACCCAAGAAATTACACATCAATTTATAAAGATAGAAATTATATAAGCCGGGCTGTAGATGTCTAAAATTTCTGAAATTCTTTGCCTATTCATATTAACTGGATATCTTTTAAAAGGCAATTCTGTCATGAAATATAAAATTATCTAATTATTACATATTTCTCACTTCTTTGTTTTGAATAATCATGGACTGCTGCTTTTACTTTGTCGAATTTGATTCTTAAGAGTTGCAGAAAGGGCTCGACTCCTGTGGCTCAATCGGCTAAGGCACCAGTCATATACACCTAAGGTGGCGGGTTCGAATCCCCAGCCCAGTCCGCCAAACAACAATGATGGCTGCAACCAAAAAATGGCCGGGCGTTGTGGCGGGTGCCTGTGGTCGCAGCTACTTGGGAGGCGGAGGCAGGAGACTCGCTTGAACCCAGGAGTTGGAGGTTGCTATGAGCTGTGATGCCACGGCACTCTCCCCAGGTGGACAGCTTGAGGCTCCGTCTCAAAAAAAAAAGAGTTGCAGAAGGTAAAAGAAAGTCCTGCTGTAGTTTCAGTTCAATTTAGCAAGCTCTGTGAACAGGTGCTTTTGTGTGGCATTGTGCTGAAGTTTGCAGGAGAAACAAAGATGAATATGAAACTACAGGCCCTTTAGGAGTCTATGGTCTAGTTCGAGATAATAACAGTACATAAACACTACAATAACATAACATAGAAGATTACTTCCATGAGGCCTGAAAGTAGAGATCATATCATGATTGCAGTTATCTGAAAAGAATTTGTGAAGGAGAAAGGAGAGATAATTTAACAAGAGGATTTGGGACAGCGTGAGTCAGGGAACAAAAACAGAATCCATGAAATTTCTTTGAGAAATGGTGACAAATGTAGACTGATTATATCAGGGTACCTGTGGCAGTGGTGGAACAGTGGGGTGGACCTAGCTGACCTTCATCAGTTGTATTGAGTTCTGCACAAGCTACAGTAAATATATATTAATATTTTCAAATAGTGAGTTGTAGCTTCTCTGAAAAGAAAGGTCGGGGAATCCTTACATGCCAGAAATAAAGTAGGGGAAAAAAAATCAAAGCTAGATCTATAGGGAAAAGCTGCAGGAGCTTCAGATCACAGGTAAGCTCTTGGTGCCGAGGGCTGAGATTCGAAAGCAGTGAGTGGTCCTCAACCTTACAAATGCTGCAACCCTTTAATACAGCTCCCCATGTTGTAGTGACCTCGCAAGGAAAATAATTTTGTGGTTGGGGGTCACCACAACATGAGGAACTGTATTAAAGGGTTGCGGCATTAGGAAGGCTGAGAACCACTGTGCTAAAGCCTTCCTGGGAATGCTGACAAGGCTCCTCTGCACCAGCAGTGACGCCCCTATCAAGCCTCCAGCAGTGACCTGACACAGTATTCAGGGCTCATGCATGAGAAAACCCTGTGCACTCTCGGGCCTACAATGTGTGTAAGAAAGTTGCCACACAGAAAGGTTTGGGAGAGAAAGAGGAAAAAAATCAACCTTCAGAAACTGAAACTCCTATTGTAAACCATGAGCAGACAGAATTAACATGATAATTAGCATAAATTAATGCTGAAACATTGAACCATCTGAGGGTTTCACTCAAAAGAAATACACTCAAAAGTATCTCTAACAACTTTCACTACCTTGGGGCTCCCAAAGGATAGATATATCCCATTAACTATCATTTTTCAAAATTAACAAATACCACAAAGAGAAACACCATGAGAGAAAATCAGAAAATGCAGGAATCAGGAGATTTAGCAAAGCAAGAAGTAAAACATAACAAAAAATACATTTTAAAACTCTAGTACCTTGATTTAAAACAATTAAGGGATGAAACAACAGAAAGCGTGGAAGAATATGAAAAAAATTGAATGGAACGTTCATAAGTGAAAAATATTGTCATTGAAATTGATAGATAGAATAAATAGCCAATTAGATCCAGTTGAAGAAAGAATTCATGTTCTGGAAGTTAGGTATTAAAGACCTAGCCAAGTATGCATCTCATGTCTGTGGGGAAAGCGGTGGAGATAGAATTCTACATACGTAGCATTTAGAGAAATTGGAAATTGAAGGTGATAGGAGAATAAGAGGAAACAATCACCGGATGTCTACGTTTGACCTCTGTCTTCGTATTGATTCATCATCACAGCCATGTAATAGTTTTTTCCTATTTACAGACAAATCAAATGATCCTAAAATAAGGGTACATCGTTTTTCCTGTGGTCCTGTGTAGCGAGTAAAGTCTAGATTTAAAGACCACAACTTAAATCTAGACTCTACGAGTCCAGTCCAGATGCTCTTTAAATTTAACATACTAGCAAGATTTTCACAAAGGTTGATTTAAAGATCATTAGAAATTTTAATTTGCAATTTAATACATTTTAGTCTCCAGCCAGACTTTATAATTCTGCTTTTGAAGGAACCCAGAGAGAAGATAATTAAAAGAAAGTAACAATATGAAAAGTTGGTATTTAAAAAAGAGACACTAAAATCTTAGATAAAAGGCTGATTACAAGAGAGAAATTTTGAAGAAAGGATTGGCTGGGATTCAGAATCTTAGAGATGATAGGATTAAACCACAGAGACAACACAGAGGACGGAATAGAGGCTGCAGATGAAGCGCAGTTTTAGAGAGAAAGCCAGGTGAGCAAACCTGTCTGTTAGTTTCAGCTTGTTCATAATCCAGCAAAGAAAAAAAAATATCTAACAGATAAACTTATATTTGTCATTCTAGAAAAAAGATGACAAAGCTTAGGCATAAAGTAAAAAACAAACCTTTCACAATACATTTGTTTTGTCAAAGGAAGATCAGCAACTGGAAATTACCTTTCAAGTAAATATGTTCCAGATAGAAAAGTATCTCATCCAAACCCTCCTTATACCTGATATAAACACTGGGAATAGTCTCTACCAGTGTGTAAAATACCGCAAGGGATTTGTCCCGAGCACTTTTCACAGACCATAGCAGGAAGGATGCTCATCAGCGCCAATTGTGAGAACTGGTGTTGTGATCTGGGCACCTGTTTGCTAGGAGCTGGACTGAGGACAGCTCATTGCACACATGAGCCTGCAAAGCAGCTGTCAGATGGCAATGACGTTAATTTACTATGGACTCCAGCAGGATTTGATGCTGACCCAGACGTGACAGACTGGCTTTCCTGTGAGTTGAACCATCCAATGCCTTCTGTAACTATTTTTATTGCAAGCAGAAAACATGTCTAAATGTTTTATTTCTCAAGATTCGAGTCAATGTTGTGACGTTTTGCTTGAGAGGAAGCATACATTAGATCTATATGAGTTAAATTCCTCTCAGGCATAAGTCTGGCTTGCCAGCATAATAGATAAAAGGCTTATTTGAAGCAGTCAGGCATTATTTACCTTGGCAACCATTGCTGCCTTCTATTTCTAATGGAGAACAATTTAATCTTCTGCAGCTTTGAGTATTGCATCTGTGATTTGCATCCCCAGCACAAAAGAGAGGACTGAATTTTATGACATTTTTTAAGGTTAGACCTTATTAACTTTTATCTCTACAGAACTTACCTCACACTTTACCTACTGAACCAGACGCTCTTATAGCCCAGGAGTGACACTGTCTCTTGATGTCAGATAGTTTATTTATTTCAAGATATTTCATATAAGAATTTGCTATGGACTCTGTTCATGAGCAAGTTAGGGTATTTTCCAAATGTGCCTAACTTAATCCTGTGACCTAAAGGGTAAGTGCAGGAGTCATTCATTCATTCATTCATTCATTCAATATATGTGTTGAATAAGATGTAGATGTTAGGCCGGGCATGAAAGCTCATGCCTATAATCCCAGCACTCTGGGAGGACAAGAGGGTGGACTGCCTGAACTCAGGATTTCAAGACCAACCTGAGCAAGAGTGAGACTCCATCTCTAAAAAATAGCCAAGCATTGTGGTGGATGCCTATAGTCTCAGCTCCTTGGGAGGCTAAAACAAGAGGACACTTGAGCACAAAGGTTTGAAGTTGCTGTGAGCTGTAACACAACAGCACTCTACCGAGGGTAACACAGTAAGACTCTATCTCAAAAAAAACGGTGGCACCTGTGGCTCAAAGGAGTACGGTGCCAACCCCATATGCTGGAGGTGGTGGGTTCAAACCCAGCCCTGCCCCCCCAAAAAAGATGTAGATGTGGAGATAAACAAAATAGACAAAATTGTCTCCTTCATGAGGCTTATATTCTATTAGCAAAGGTGAAAAAAGGAATGAGCCAAGACATAGATTGCACAGTGGCAAGAAACTTGAGCACCATGAAGTTGGTTGGGGTAAGATTCTTGGGAACAACAAGGATTCCAGTAGAGATAGGGAGTTGGGTAAAGCATCTCTGAGAAGGTGATGAACAAACGTATGGAAGACTATTCCAGCCAAATTGAAGATCAAAAAGCAGAGACCCTGGAACAGGCTTGCACCTACTGTCATTGAAGGGGAGAAGGACCAGAGTGGCCAGAGTACAGTGAATGGGGGGAAAGTCTTCGAAGTCCTCAGGAAGTAGAGCACATAGGGTGGACAGATCATAGGGAAGCCAGATGCTCTCCTGGGTGGGCAGATCGTGGGGAAGCCAGATGCTCTCCTGGGTGGACAGATCTTGGGGAAGCCAGATGCCCTCCTGGATGCTCTAGCTTCTCTGCTAGTTATGTTAGGCTTATATGGGCCCATTCACATTAAGAGAATGATCTTAAAACATTTTTACAATATAGACATACTTTTTAAATCTTAGAGGAAATGTAGTAAGTGGAATCTCTTGTGCCCTCCATTACATAAATAATAAGCTGCAAAACTGAAAGACCAATGCAGTCACTCCTATCTCTGAAGCTCGGGCCATCGTATCATACCTAGATGTACATACATACAAAGATGTACTTAGGCCTAACAAATGATCTAGTCTAAACAAGTTGCATTGAACTGTTTGCTAAGGCTGTTAATAAGGCAGGGAACATATCCCTGAAAATGCTGAAACACTCTTGAGGCAAAAAGATAAGTAAGCAAGTGGTTCCTATTAACTGTGAGGAGAACACTGTTTGTATTTTGTTAGGTAAGAGGTATCATAGAAGAACAAAGTCTGAATCAGGGCAGTTTTTAAACAAGAGATAAGGAAAGGAAGGAGGGTGGAGTATTTAGTGCAAAAATATGAAGTCATGGAACACATGACCTGGAAAGGAAATTGCAAATAATTATCAGTAGTTCTGAAGCAGGCATTTAGCCTGATGGTACATGCCATTGTGGAAACCAGCTGGCTTCTCATTTGTGGGTTCCCGTCCTTTGCATTGGCTGGTGCTCTGTCTGTATCATGATGGAAGGTGTTGATGCCCCTCTATAGCAACTGGCTTTGGGCCTAAAGAAATAGGCAGGGGCCCAATTACTGATGCCATGTCAGTCATTTGGGCTTTAGTTTGCAGTTCATGGCTGCCACCTAAGGGAGATGGACGGAAATGAAAGAAGAATATGGGGGAAAATAAAATGGCCGTTTTAAAGGATTTCTCAGTGTTTTTCTCGACGGAAATTGATAATTACAATGATTACACTTTAACCTATCCATTTCAATATTTCTCTGGTGTGTTCTAGATTATTTCACAATTGTAAGTGAATTTTAGCACAGATTTAGCCATGAGACATAAAGAACAACCTTATAGTAAACAAGTAAAAGTACAGTGGAGTCTTGCTATCTCTTCACTAGCTCTGTTATCATCTACGTTTCTTACTTTCTTTCCCAGTGTAAGATGTGTCCCCCTTCCCTTGAACTGTAAGATACGCAGATAAGAGAATTGGTACCACATTTCTATGACCATCAAACTAATTTAAGCTTCACATTTTAATGGTTCATTCTGTTGTAAAGGAATTTTTTTTATTAGTTTTGCTGTTGTTTATTTTTTAAAAGAAAGCAAAAATAATCTAGCTTTCAATCATGTCATAGTAAACATCTAAATTTTAGAGATACTTTCATTGGGTAAAATTGTCCTTGTGACAACTTTTTTGGGTTGTATGTAAAGATGAATTTATTTTAAGATGTATGGCAAAAGTTAATATCCTAAGCTTGTTAGTAAAGAATGAATATTTTGAAGTGTTTCTAATCTCCCATATCTGATCACACATTACTAAACAATCTCCCATGTTTACCATGTGCAAAAGTATTTCTTTAAATTTTTGCTCCAATTAAAAACCTAAATTAACACACATTTTCCCCCATGTGTTGTATTGTGTTCTAACTAGAATTGGCAAGTCCATCGAGCCTGCCAAAATGTATACATTAGTTTTCTCATGCTGGGTATTTATTCATCTGAATATGGGATACACAAAATTTGGTTTTAAAATCCACACAAGTATTGCAAGGCTATTTTAAAGTTGAGTGAGCAATTTTTTAAATGCAGTTATTTGATGGAGATACGCAGAGAAATGGGAAGATTCTGATGGTTCTTCTGTTCTTTTGACCACCACAGATTAAGGAGCACCTTGCCAAGGGTCAGCGAATGCTGGCAGGTGACGGGATGTCCCAGGTGACCAAGACACTGCTGGACTTAACTCAGAGGAAAAATTTCTATGCAGGAGATCTTCTGATGTCCGTGGAAATCTTGAGAAATGTAACAGACACATTTAAAAGGGCAAGTTACATCCCTGCATCGGACGGCGTCCAGGTAAGGGAGACAGTTCCATGAAGAAGACTAGTGAAGATGTAATCAAGTCTGGGCCCTGAGAACCCAGGGCAGCCCTCTGGGAGGAAGAGAGTACTCACTCCTGCAGGGCAAAGGTCCAGCTGTGCTTCGTGCTAGCTCTGGAAATGACCTCAATTCCCTTAGTGGTCCTTCACCTCAGTGTCCTCAACTATAAAATGCACATACTACACCTCCAGGAGATGCTGAATGAGAACAGGCGTGAAGTGCTTTGAGCCCTGAGATAAAAGACAGAGGCGATAGCAAATTCAAGGTGGTATCCTGGATATTTTATTTTGACATTTAATATCACCATCTTGCCATAGGAGACTATTAAAAGTCCATTAAGCATAATGAAAGCACATTCACTATAACATGCAGAGAAGACAGAGGGTACGGTTTGTGGGGTTTTGCTATTAGAAGGGGGAGGACCATATTTAATTTTGTGGCACCATTGCCTGAAAATATGAGGCAAATAAATGTTTTGGATAAGAAAACAGGTAACTCAGTAACTCCTCGTAGCATATGTTTTCTTGTCACGGAAGACTTTTAGAGCAACATCATTTATTTCCGTAATCAAGTGTAAGTACTCACACAATTGCTGTGTTGCCTTTGCCATTAAAACAAAGCTTGTTGAATGGCAAACAAAGCACATTTAATGCAACTGCAATTTGCGTTTCAGATGAATTCTTTTGTGCTATAGACCATATACTCTTGCCAAGAAGGCTGAGTTGATTTCTGCATTTCCAGCATAAACTAGTCTTCCTATATCTCTGCATTAAGTTCATTGAAATAAAGATTTGGCAAAACTCCCAGATCAGGTATTTTTTTTTTTCTTTCAACCTGCTATTCATTTGTGAGATTTCTTTGAATTTCACTTGGAAAATGCACAATTTGTTTTGTTTTGTTTTTGTTTGTTTTAATTAACTATTGAGGGAAAGAGGAAAAGAAGACTGTGAAATCACAGAATCGTTCATAAAATACCATTGCATATATTGCTAAGATTACATGTGTATACTGGTAAAAGTCATGGCTCTGAGAATTATTCCTGCTGAGTTGTGTATCACTAGTATTCCTTTTTAAAATTATAATCATAAAAATACACTGAGAGGTTATATTAGATTGCAATTCCACCCACCATGTAAAAGTGTTCCCTTCTCTCCTCATCCAGGCCTGCATCTGTAGCTTTGGGATTTTGTGACGTGGGCCGTTCTCATTGGGGTTAGATGATATCTCAGGGTGCTTTTGAATTGCATTTCTCTGATGATCAGGGATGATGAGCATTTTTTCAAATGTTTGTTAGCCATTCATCTGTCTTCATCAGAGAAGGGTCTGTTCATATCTCTTGCCCAGAGGTACATGGCATTGCTGGCTCTTTTTCTGTTAATTAACTTGAGTTCTCTGTAGATTCTAGTTATCAACCCTTTGTCAGATTGATACCCTGCAAATATCTTTTCCCATTCTGAAGGTTATCTTTTTGCTTTACTTGTGTCCTTTTTTGTGCAGAATCTTTTCAGCTTAATTAAGTCCCATTTGTTAATTTTTTGTTGTTGTGATGGCCACTGAAGTCTTTGTTATTAAAGTCTTTCCCAGTCCAACCTCATCAAGGGGTTTCCCCATACATTCTTCAAAGATTTTTATTGTTTCTTGTCTTAGATTTAAGTCTCTTATCTATCTTGAGTCAACGTTTGTAAGGGGTGAAAGAAAAAGAAATACATTGAGAGGTTTGGATGGAAGATTTACCACCACCATTTGAGCATTGCAAAGATGCATTTTTTTCCTGACAAAGAATCAAACAGTTTTTATAATTTTAAAAAGTAACTGAGTGCACCTTTTTCCTGGAAGTTCTGAAATACTTGGATGTATTAGCATTTACATTAAAAAGTAACATTTAAAGTCTTCAATGTGAAATATAAATTTTAATTTAAAAAACCCTTCAGATGTTCCAAAGCACCGGGTAGCATGCTGCACTGAATAATCTCTAACTCTCAAACACATAAGGCTTTAAGATTTAAGACAGGTGCTGAAGTTTAAGAAATGGAGATTACCAGGTTATATTTTCAACATGTTTTGATTGAGCTATTTATTATCAGGCTATCCTCACTGAACAATTAGCTTAGATAATTGTTTAGTCAGGGGCTTTAGCTGATTTGGCTTAAATAGAGCAATTTGGCTGCTAAGTTTGCTGTCAGGTTAGCATAGTCAGAACGGTTTCTCCATTTCCATCCTACTTCCTCATTAGTTCTCTGAATAGACACAGAACCCTAAGCACCGTGGTGTCCTTGCCATTCCCTTACAAATGGGAGCTGCGTTTTCCTGTGGCATTGGCTTTACTGTGTCTCTTCAGATATCTGGAACGCCGTCCTCTTCTGGAATTTTTTCTTTTACGTCTGCCCCAAAATCCTAGTTCAAGTCCAGTAAGTCTTTTCAAATGCCAGACCACCAAGTTCCTAACTCCATCTGAAAATGATCCTTCTCTCCTCTGAAGGCTCAGAGAACTTTGGACCTTACATATTTGACTTTTCACAGTTTCATCCCCTTAATCTGCAAATACTTTTTGTCTTCTTTGCATGACTATAAACTATGGTTCATGACCTTAACGAACAGCCCTTCACTTCAGATTTTGCCATTTCCGAGGACTCTGGACATTTCTAATTGCGTAGCGACTCAGACTGACGATGCCATCAACTAAATTAATTTTGAATTCAGTTTTTCTTGCATTTTCCGTTTTTCTTTGTAGAATTAGCAGTTCCGAGGCTGGACGTGTAATGTCTTGTCTGTTCCCATCTCTCCATTTCCTGTTGGGTGGTCGACATGGTGCCTTTTCTCATCCGTTCCTATTGCCATTTCCTAGGGCAGCATCTCCTTACCTCAGCCTACATATTTTTACAGCCTCTTTCCTTTGATCTTCCCTCCTATATCTACCTACACCCCTATCCATGTTGTTCACTGTCATACTTAATTGTCCTAGGGCGGCTTTATGTCTCTTCTGACTCAAAAACCTTGGTGTAATACCAAAGCCTCCTAAATGACAATTCAAAGTCTTTGTCTTGGTTTGTAGAATACCCCACAGATGTAGTTTATCTGCCTTTCCACCCTCTGCAATGGATTACACTTCCTACTTACTTTAACATATGCAGCTTGGCAATTTCATAAATCGGAGTACGTTTTCAGCTTAAGGAGTCAATAAAATTAAGATTTAAATTTTCCCCAGATCATTCATTCACCTTACTGAGGGACAGCATTCACCTGAAGTGTAAGTTCTTAGAATTATTTTATTCTTCCATTAAGAGGAGTAATTTGCTGCCAATGATTAACAATGGAAAAAGAGGAAGCAAAACGTATATAATCCTTGGTAAGGGATTACGCATCCTCTTAACCAATCAGATGCTTGATGCAAATGAGCCACTTCTGATTCCTGTAAGCGCTGCCTGTTCCTGGCTCTGGGTCTTTGCTTCCTTTGTGTTTTCAGACTGGCTTGATCTGTATCAACCTTCTAAAGTTATTTCTTGGTTCTCTGGGCCTCCAATCACCAGCAGCACTTCTCCTCTCACATCTTGTTATATGTTGTATTATTAGCACTCATTAGCAAATCTTTGAAAAAGGAGAAACTTTTCCAATTCATCTTGGACCCTAGCCAAGCTCCAGCCCACCTCCACCAAACAAGATTTAGCATATAATCTTAACTATGCAAGGTGTTCAGCAAATATTCATGGAGTTAATTAACAACAAAATTAATAATCATGTGTGTGCGGCTGAGCTTTTTCATCACTCTTTATCCCCTGGAAAATGACGAGGGAAGACCAATGAAAAATTATGTAAAACTATTCAAATAGAATGAGTTCTTTTAAATGCAATGATGTGCAAGGCATTTTATGTAAAGCAGCTGGTAATGCTAGATTCAACAAAAAATTGGTTTGATGTGTTGGTGAAAGAAACATAGACTAGTTATTATAGATATAACATAGCAAATATGAGATCATCAGAAAAGCCTGGGCATCTTGTTAGTAAATTACTGGGGTTTAATGCCTCATACACACAAATATATATGTATTTGCATTTTTTTCTATTAAGAATTACATAAATTAAACTGTGAAAGACCTTGGAAATTTTTGAAAGTTAATAAGATGGCTCTGATAACGTTATCAGCTAAGAACATGAAAACTGGTAGGATTTGTCCCAACCCATGAGGCATTCTCTTTGTTCAGGTGACTCCCATTCCTGGATGCAGTTATCATTATTATTACTAAAAAGCAACTCTTTTTTTACCTTTGAAACCTGTTCATGAAAAATTTCATTCAATACAGATTCTAAATGTCAGTAAAATATTATCTCCTTGTGTTTTTATCCCATCTATTTCTGTTTAATAATCACAGTTAAGGATGTGAGAAATTTATATAAATATTTTAAATGGCCAAACACATAGAATGTAGATTTACCCTTAAAATAAATTACATAAGTTATTATTGTTGTCATCCTCTAAATGAGCTCATGGAAAGCTGTTATTTTTAATTTTAGTATTTTTTTTATTTTAAAAAAATTACTTTAACATATGTAGTTTGGCAATTTCATAAATCAGAATATGTTTTCAGCTTAAGGAATCAATAAAATTATGATTTAAATTTTTCCCAGATCATTCATTCACCTTACTGAGGGACAGTATTCACTGGAAGTGTAAGTTCTTAGGATTATTTTATTCTTTTATTAAGAGGAGTAATTTGCTGCCAATGATTAACAATGGAAAAAGAGGAAGCAAAATGTATATAACACATACATGTTTTAAACTAGATAAGTATATTGTTTTTCCGTATCAATGAAGATAAGTGGGACATAGAAACTTTATTGTATGAGTTCTTAGGAGTAAAAATTATAATTGACATTAATTTCAGAGAAAAATGCATGGCTAGATCTCAAAAGTTTCACTTTACTAAACCAACTCCAAATTCCACTAAAATGGGCACAATGACCCCAATAAGCAACAAGGGTTAACTACAAAGCAAGGCTGGTTCCCTCCATTCATAACTCTGCCTGCCTGCAGCCACTTAACTCTCTGTCAGGGGTTGCAAATTAAGACTGTGTTTGTCACTGAGGCATATATATGATAGCCATTGTTTATTTTTTATGACAAAAGTGAAGTACAACCGTAAAGAGAATAGAAGCAAAGGACAAAAGAGGAAATCATTTATGAGATTATCAGTACTATAAACCAGCCAGCTAGGCCCCCTCAGTTCCCTGAGAATTTCATGCAACATGTCGGCTGCACCCTGCAGAGATGGCTGCAGAGGTTTTGCCTGGTCAGCTGCTGAGGCATGAAAGGAAGCTGCTTTTAAAGTGTTATTCTTCCCTGAAAATAACACTCGGGATGTGACTGTGGAGCTATGTTTATCCTCGTTTGAACAATAGCAACTCTGATATACACCATCATTTTATGGCCCTCTAAGAAAGAAAACCTACTGCGTGTACCTGTGACACAATTCTAAGCTTTCAAATTCTACCCTGATTTATAAAATTTTGAAATTAAAAAAAAAAGTAAAAATATGCTTGTAAGTATTGGAATAAGCCAGAGTAATACTTTCACTTTTTTTATTTTTTTGAGACAGAGTCTCAAGCTATCACTCTGGGTAGAGTGCTGTGGCATCACAGCTCACAGCAATCTCAAACTCTTGGGCTTAAGAGATTCTCTTGCCTCAGCCTCCCCAGAAGCTGGGACTATAGGTACCCACTACAATGCCTGGCTATTTTTTTAGAGGTCTCACTCTGGCTCAGGCTGGTCTGGAACTCCTGAGCTCAGGCAATCCGCCCACCTCGGAATACTTTTTGCTTTTTAAAAACTGGTAGAACATATTTCAAAGACCTTTTCCTTCAAGAATATTCTTTTCAAACCTCTAGGCATAGCTGCAAAACTCTACTCATGTTAGATCTCTATGGGGTATATAGCTTTTCTGATCTGACATAGGTTCCTCCAAGGCCCAATTTGAAGATTATGTTTTCTTAAAATTGTTCTCACCAAATCCCAAGAGGAGTTAGATTTTTTGCTACTTCTCTGGATGTAGAAACCCTGCAAAACATCATAAGTATTTGTAGTTCTGCCTTCAGCAGTAAATTTTAAGGTTGTTGACAGACTATTTTGTCCCTTAGAACACAATAGCCTGGCACTTGAAGCACTGTAACCAAAAATATTTGTTGAAATAATAAATAAATAAGGGCAATATAATAATGTTAGGTAATTCACATTGTTTTATAAAAAATAAGAAAACTAGTATGGACATCCATTGCATAGAGGAAGAAAGAGTGAGGGAAGGGAAGGAAGGAAGAAGGGGGGAAGCAAGAGAAAGAGAGAGAGAGAGAGAAGGAAAGAAGAGAGAGGAGGCAGGGAGAAAGCTTATTCATGTACTTTTTTTGAACCAATGGAAAGAGTCATACGGAGTCTCACTTTATCAATAGAGGATCAAGTTTGTACTGCTCACACCAGGAACTGTAAGAATGGACAAAGTTGAACCAGGCAAACATAAATTCAAGTTTCAGCTTCCTCAGTCACTATCTTGGTATCTTCAGGCATATTACTTAATTTTTTTTCTTATTTCTTTATTTCTAAGGGGAAAAAAAGAAACAAAAGATAATATACCATCAATTATCATTACTGGTTGGAGTTCTATGCATATTCTATAAAATTACAGCAAACACTGAATTAACAACCATTACAAACAACTTTTGAACCATTTGCTCCAAGGAGAAATGCAGCATTAGGGTCCTCTGAAAACCTGGGTATAAAATTTTCAATAATTGATCAAAAATGGCCTAGTCTCATATGTCTTATATGTGTTTCTTTTAAAAGACACCTTATTCAATGTCTGTTGTTGATATGCTAACATTAAACTCAACCAACAACATTATACCTCATGCCTAAACAAAGTTTGTATCTAATGCCTATATTCTATGAAAGGCACATCACACCTTTCTTGTACTTAAGATCACTAGACACTATGCACTCTGACCCAGGCAGCAGAGTGAGATCCAGTCCCTCCCCCTCAAAAATAGTCTACCCAATTAACTGGTGCATGGTAGTTTCTACATCACGTGATTATTGCTGGTATTGTAATTCTTAACATGAAAGTGAATGATGGGCCTTGTTCTCAAGCTGCTTGCACTATCATTGATGCAAAAGAAACTTATGAATGAGGCTAGACTGGAGAAATGTAAATACAGTATGTCTTCTAGGAATTTAGACAATACAGAGGTTAGAAGTTCAGCCACAAGTGAAAAATTCACAGGAGAGTTAAGTCTTCAGATGGAATTTGGAGTAGTGATTTAGGCAGAGAAACACTCACATCCTCAGACTATATAATCAAAAGCATAGAAATGGCATAAGCATAGCTTGTTTTGAAAGCAAGTCTTATAGATAATGAGATATATATTGGAACATGCAGATGATGGAGACTGGGGGATTAAGGGCAAAGTGTTCAGATTTGATTGTCTGTAAACGAAGTTATTAAATATCAATTTTAAAAGATTGAATCTTTTTAAAAATTGCATGGATTAGGGAGTAAAGGAAGAATGGTGGAGGGACCCACAAAGATGCTGTGGTAGAAACATAAAGGTCAGCAAAGAAAACAGCAGGAATTAGTGCCAGTGGGTCAGAAAAGAGGGATGAGATACCTCTTAATGGATCAAAGGTATGGGGAATGGAGAAAGAAAACATTGGAAAGACCAAGCATATCAGGGTGTCCGCAGAGACTCTCAGTGCCCTGTGCTCCTCAAACTCATCAGAATGCAAGGGCCATTCTCTCTTCAGGCACCTTCCTCCTCCCTGACAACTGCTGTGTTGGTCTAATTCAGTGTTTATCAAATTATGTTGACCGTGACCTTGTGTAACAAACACAGTTAACATTAATAAATAACTGAAAAACAGTTTCACAAAATAATATTCACCTTACTATGTGGAAGATACTCTGGTATTTTTTATTCTCCTCTATTTCATTAAGAGAAGTTGATCATGACCTTCAAATAGGCCATACTCAATGCTGCTGGAAAACCACTGGTTTATCTGATGCATTCCCTAGATTTGAGAAGTTTATCTCCCCGTGGTTGAAATTGAATAGGAAGTTTTGACATCAGCATTCAAATGTCTTTCTTAAATGCAGACGTTGAATGTTTCAGAGACAGGTGATGAAGGAATTGAAAGGAAAATAGAGATAGAGATTTTAACCAAGTCAAGATCTGCTATCTTAAAACACTGGAGGACCAAGTGGATATGTTGCACCATAGGTTTCCCCCATCAAAAATTTAGGTCACTTGGTGAAAACCCTGGAGTATTATTTCTCCCATCATTTTAGTGCCAGATGCATTTTTGTTTTGCACATCCAAGAATATTAGTAAATGTGGAAGTAACTATTAACATGATAATATAACATCATCAGATAGTGATAAGCCTCATCTGGAGAGATCATCTACTTTTCTGAAGACTAAGAGCTGGTCTTTTCTAGTTTGAAATCATAGTATACTCTTGCAACTAGTGCCATGAGATCCTCTATTCAAAAAGCATCCTGCAACCAGAAATGTTAGTAGTTTTGTCAGACATGAGTTGGGAAGATAGGGAGGTTGGAAGTAAGAGCATAGAGTGCTTATTCTGTAGGCAGAACCCTGACCTTCAGGGCATGGTTTTGCCACCTGTTACCTCTGAGACCTAAGACAAATTACTCATCTCTATATGCCTCAATTCTCTCTTTCATCATGTGAGATAAGAGTATTCACCTCATAGGGTTGATGCAAATGTTTAATATTACACATCAAATACTTACACAGGACTTGACATACAACAGAGATCATGAATTGTGGCTACTGATATCATCCAAAAAGTTAAGATTCTCATGAAAGAAAAATTTAGTCTTTGGACAGGTAGCTACTGCCAGTTCAGATGTTTATTTGATAACCTTCCTGCCAAGAAAAGAAAGTCAGATATTTCTCAAGACACCACCTAAGGGAGCATGACCACTGCATTTTTTTTTTTTTTTCTGTTCTGTTCACTTGTTACAGAACAGAAAGTCAGGGAAAGTGTTAAAAAAAAAAAAGGAACAGAAAAGAAGTATAAGTCTTTAAGGTCAACACTGTGGGGCTGTTTCAGAATTAGAGAGCAAGTAGATGAGGAGAACCGATTAAATCAATGACCAGATTCCTGGCTGGGTGAAAAGAGGTTGAAGGAAGGACTGTAACCTGCAGCTGACAATCACCCCAAGTCATAACCAGTTACAGTTTCAACGCTCAACTACCTGACAGAATTCCCTATTTTGTCTCCGTGGAAGAGTGTTACACACCAAGCATCTCTTTCAAGGTAGTATTTAAACCTGGCCCATATTATAAACATGAAAATAAGAAATTCAGCACGAAATAACTTTCTTAAACGAGGGAATGATGAAGCAACAAATCTTGCTTTGCAAATTAACATGGTTAAATCTGACCATAAAATCTAGAAGATGGCAGCTTGCTGAGAGTTATTGACAAGCTGCACAGGAGAGCACAGTGTACCCCATGGTCGGTGGGAAGAGCACAGGGTGATCAGTAGGAAGAGCACAGTGCGCCCCCTGGTGGGTGGGAGGAGCACAGTGCGCCTCCTGGTGGATGGGAAGAGCACAGGGTGCCCCATGGCCGGTGGGAGGAGCACAGTGTGCCCCCTGGCCAGAGGGAGGAGCACAGTGCACCCCCTGGTGGGTGGGAGGAGCACAGTGTGCCCCCTGGTCGGTGGGAGGAGCATGGTGCACCCCCTGGTGGGTGGGAAGAGCACAGTGCGCCCCCAGTGGGTGCGAGGAACACAGTGCGCCCCCTGGTGGGTGGGAGGAGCATAGTGCACCCGACGGTCAGTGGGAAGAGTACAGGGTGCCCCATGGTCAATGGGAAGAGGAAGGGAGGAAAAAGAGTCTTGGGAATATGAGACAACCTGTCAATCAGAAAATGCTGTGTACTATAATAAATAATTTTGAGTGAGCTCAAAGAAATACAACCTGATGTAGGTAGTTTTAGTCTTTCAGAACATTCTTGTTATTTTCTTCAGAGTAAAGAAAAGGTTAAGATTTGTATTAGCGAAGTGTATAGGTGGTTTTCTGTTGTGATTCCATTTATTATGAAAGGTTTTTCTGTTTTAAAAAATTGTTATTGGAGAATGTACCAGTTTGCTAGGGTTGCTATAACAAATACCACACCCAGAGTGGCTGATCAACAGCCATGTATTATCTCACAGCACTGGAGGCTTGAAGTCCAAGACCAAGATTTTGGCAGGTTTGGTTTCCTCTGAGGCTCTTCTTTGACTGGCAGGTCAAGAACTTTTCTTTGTGTCTTTACTTGGTGTTTTTCTCTGTGCAGACATGTCCCTGATGTCTCCAATTCTGTTTTTGTTGTTGTTGTTGTTGTTTATTTGTTTGCTTGCTTGCTTATTTTTGAGACAAAGTCTTTCTCTGTTGCTTGGGTTATCAGACTGGACTGCAGTGGTGTCATCATAGCCCACTGCAACCTCAACTCCTGAGGTCAAGTGATCCTCCTGCCTAGGCCTTCCAAAGTGCTAGGACTACACCTGTGAGCTGCCTCACTCAGCCTAAACCTCTCCTCTTATAGAGACACTGGACAGATCAGATCAAGACCCACACTAACTCCCTTTTTCTGTTAACTTATTTTCTCTTTAACAGCTCTATCTTCAAGCAGTCACCTCTAAGCTATTGGGTGTCATGGCTTCAAGTTATAGATTTTGGTGAAGGAGGATATAGTTTAGTCTATAATAGGGAACCCTGAAGGACTGTGAGAGTTTTCTTTTATAGAGGAGGCTAAGCATATCACCCCAGGACAGGACCTGCTGTCACTGCTATCTTCAGTATGCAGTATTGCAAGGGGTAAGCCTGTAATGTGGGCATCTGCTTTCACAGGGTGACCCTTAGGTCTGTCAACTGGGCCTGCCCAAAATTGAGAGACCAGTACTTACCTCATTCCTCAATTAAGAAGCATTCTCTAAGGCTGGGCATTGTGGCTTATGCCTATAATCCTGGCCCTCTGGGAGGCTAAGGTGGGTGGATTGTCTGAGCTCATAGGTTCAAAACCAGCCTGAGCGAGAGTGAGAACCCATCACTAAAAATAGCTGGGCATTGTGGCAGGCTCCTCTAATCCCAGCTACTTGAGAGTCTGAGGCAAGAGAATCACTTGAGCCCAAGAGTTTGAGGTTGCTGTGAGCTATAGCACTCTACTGCAGGCAAGAAAGTGAGACTGTGTCTCAAAAAAAAGAAGAAGAAGAAGCATCCTCTGTCCAGATAAGATGATGATTCTGCTGCCCTGAGTTATGATGTTTTTACAACATTGGCTGCTCTACCAGGCTGCTTCTGGGGGAATAATCACATTTAACCATATTAATATCACTAACTTTTTTACCTTTCATTTTAAATGAGAACTGGAAAGCAGCACTGAGTGCATGCCCCAAAGCACTGAAGATTGGACGGCTTGTTCTTTCCACTTAGCCTCACCCCATCTGTTTTACCTCGAGCAGACTCGATCTGTACTTCTTGCTGGAATCCTTGATCATAAAGTCAGCATAAAGACACTGGTCGCATTAGGTAAAAATAAAAAATAAAAAAATTGACCATGTAAACGATTCTGAAATTGCATAGGTCAAACGCCCTTACATCATAACAGAAAAATATGTTACTATGAAAGAAAGGCAGTGATTCCTGGAACAATATTCTTATATCATTTTTGAAATTGAGTCAGAGCTCAAATGAGAAGAATTAAAAAACAAGATGTCCCTAAAAACTCTGTTTTGTTTTGTTTTTTTGTCCCCCTTAAACTAGTGACTGTTAGGGGATATCACTTTCAATTATTTGTTCTCTCAAGCTTTTATCCTGGCGGATTGCAGTGGCCAAGCAGGGACAGTCCAGCTTTGCGGTCAGAGGCCTTGTCACCACAGCTCTCAGGTCAGGTCACCAAACCCACTGCAGATCCCAGTGCTGATGACCTTGGCACCCTCGTCCTTCAGAGGAGCCCCAGCCTCTTGTCTCCTAGTTTTCCAGAGGCTAAAATTCTTGTCTCTGAAACATATGGCTCCTTTTGTCCCCTGAAACCTCCTGGGAGTATCTTGTATTATAAGCTGCTGCCTTCCTGAATCTTTGATAGTTTTCAAATGCCAGCAGCCAGTTGATATGGATTAAAGGTCTCTCCTCTCTGATTGATTATCAATTACTTTGCTTGTTCACTTGCTACATAGTTTAGTATTCCTTAGAATTTTTTAACAGATATATTAGAGCAAACTACAGATGATTTGTATAGTAGTGTTGCTCTTACTCAACTCCACTTCTGTACACTTTTTAAATAGGAGACTGAGAAGTAGCCTCACAGCCATTATTGCAGAAAATCCGTGATCCATGCCTTAATCTATATTAGGGGAGTGTTGATGCTATTATACATCATCATATATTTAGCATTAAAGCTAAAAAGAAATAATGAGACCCTTTGTACTATATCTTGAACATTCTTTGGATTTTTGCCTACTTGCAGGAATGGTCTGTTTGCTCTGGATTTATCTGGGCAGTCGAGCATCTTCTTCAGAATTTATTCTTTCACCTGTTTCTTCCTTTTCCTACCTTCACATTTTTCTTGCTTTTTCCTCTTGAGTTTATTATCAGTGTTTTAACCTTGACTTCATTCCGTTCAACTCTATTCTTGGCAATGTTAATTATTGGTCTCAAATGGCTCCTGTTTTCAACTAGGACCAATTACTAATAAATGTTCTACCATCTGAGCTGTAGGCTTGTAGTTACACTGGTTTCCTGGGCTTCTTCTCTTAGCCAGATGGTAGATTCCCTGTGTGGAACCAGAGCACTCTCTCTCTCACTCTCTGTCTCCTCACCACCGCTATTTCTTGTGTGATGCTCAGGGATGATGGTGGCTACCTGCTTTATCAGCCTAACTACCTGAACTAGGAACCCAATACTGATCTTTCATTCTAAGCTTCCCGTCTACAATCTATCATCACATCATGCTATTCCCTAAACCAAGCTACCATCATCTCCGGCTTCAACAATTAAAGCAAATGCTTTCTGAGTGTTCTGTTTCTGCCCTTACTCTGCCACACCTTAGTTCCCATATTCAACAGCCAAAGATAGACTTTTAATTCTAATGAAACTCAGGACATACAACCACTGTGGGCCCAAAGTCCCTCTTTTTCTGACTCTCATCACTCTTTCTCATCCTGGATGAGTATTTTCCTCCTCTACCCACCCTTCCTTCTATTCAAGACCACACAGGTTATATTGTCTTTCTTGCTCTTTCTCAAACTTGTCCTAATTGCCTTTACCCAGAGAATTTGTGCTTTCTTGTCCTATTTTTTTCAGGGACTCTCTTCCTCTTCCCATAGGCCTCTCATTTTGGTCTCAGCTCAAATGCTATCTCCTTCGAAAGGTCTTCCCTACACTAACTTACTCTTTCTCTCACACTCACATCTCCCTGACCCAGTCCGTCTTTTTCTATAATCTTATTTTATTTTTATTTTTTAACCACCATCTTACTACATTTGTTATGCTATAATGAAATATGTGACACTGGGTGATTTATAATGGATGAAAATCTATTTTCTCACAGTTCTGGAGGCTGCAAAGTCCAAGATCAAGGCACTGGCAAGTTGGTTGTCTAGTGAAGACTGCTCCATGATGGCTCTTCTTACTGGATCTTCCAGGAAGGGAGGAGCACCGCCTCTGGAATTGAAAGCTGAGGGGTGTGCCAGTCAAACACTGCCACTGCAGGAAGCCTCATTTGTAAGGGCCTTAGTCTCATTGCTAAGGGGAGTTCTCATGGCCTAATCAGCTCTTAAAGGCCCCTCTTCTTAATGCTATCACTTTAGCAATGTCCGGATTTTCAAGAAAACACATTCAAACCATTGCATTTGCCATCTCAAATCATCTTTAAAATTTATTTACTTATTTATCAACTCCTTTCACCCAGACCATACATTTTCTTAAGGGCAGGAACCCCCTTGTGTTTTGCTTACTGTTATATTCTGCACATAGAATAGTGTTAAATATATAATAGATAAGACATTCAGGAACTGGTACTTGAATAAAGAAATACATTTCTGCTTTTTAAATATTTAAATGTCTTTTCTCACCTTTCCATTCCCTCATCTCCTGCTCTCCTTTGGGCCTCCATCATCAGTACTTTGAGCCATTGATAAAGCTTTCCGAGTGGTGTCCCGTTCTCCATTCTTCTTCCCTGACTTTGCTTCCCTCTTCACCTGCTGTCTAGTTAGGTTTTGATAACTCTCCTTATGTTGTTCTTTTACTGAGCAAAACAGCACATCTACTACCAAATGCATGTTCCCAGGGATCAGGTTGGCGTAGTGACGCATGTGGAGGGTTCCCTGCATTTGACAAAGAATGAGCTCGGTTTTTAAAAGGGGAGGCCCCCTTCCTTGATGGATGCTGCTTGGGAGTCTAAGAATAAGTGTTGAACATCCGCAGCTGCTTCTTGTGGTTCCACGACTTATAAAAGTGTCTGTGGTCAAGGACGACCTTGAAGCTTTGAATGTTGTTGAAAATAAGAAGAGTGTTTGATCCCAGATTTACTCAAGATAACTAGTTTTCTCATCTGTAAACTTAAGTGCTATGTCTTGTCTCCTGGGCATATTGAGAGCCCTGGTGACATTGGAGGTGTCACTAGTGTAAGAGTGTGTGGAATTGGGAAGGAAGCAGCAAATTAGGTGAAAACCACTTACTGTTTTGGGGTGTGGGGTTACTTTTTCAATTCCATCAATGCCTGTGCTGTATACACAGTGGGTGTACAGCCCGTTAATTTTAAATAGAGTAGAACCTCCATAGTTAACCATCTCCCTACATTGATCACCTCCTTAAATTGACCTAACTTTCATAGACCTGACATGTACCACCTGTACATAACAGCACATAGGCCTGGTTATTTATATTGTCCACCTCCATATGTTCACCAGTTTCTTGCTGTCTCTTAGTGGTCAACTTACAGAGATTCTACTGTACTGGACTACTTATATGCTATTGTGGCTTATGCCATGTACTAGGGGCAAAAGATTGAACAAAATAGAAATAATCTCAGCTCGGCACCTGCAGCACAGTGGTTACAACACCAGCTACATACACTGAGGCTGGCAGGTTCAAACCCAGCCCAGACCAGCTGAACAACGACAACTACAACAAAAAAATTCTGGGCATTGTGGTGGGCACCTGCAGTCCCAGCTGCTTGGGAGGTTGAGGCAAGAGAATCATTTAGGCCCAAGAGTTTGAGGTTGCTATGAGCTGCGATGCTATGGCACTCTACCAAGGACAACATAGTGAGACTCTGAAGAAAGAAAGAAGGGAAGAAAGGAAGGAAGGAAGGAAGGAAAGAAAGAGTCTTAACCAGAGTATAAACTGATAAGGGAAAAAGCCCTTAGCCAATCAGCATACAAATTAATCACGACTTAAAAATATGATAATTTTAAAAGAAAGTTACACAGTACGGGGAAGGAAAAGAAACTATGCAGACCCATACACTTTGGCTGAGGTCTTTTTGTGAAAACTGCATATAAATCTGGACACAAAGGAAAGGTTTTTCTGAATAAAGAAGGAAAAGACAGCAGTCCATGAGAGGGAGCAGCACGGATACCGGTCTGCAGGCAGCAAAGAGTTTGGGGTGCAGGAATCAGTCTGATGAACTGGGAATTTTGAGAGTGTGGGGCGGGAGAGCTTTAGACAAAGTTGGAGAGGCAGGGAGAGGGCAGAGGGTGCCTGGCCTCACGGCATCTTGTGATCTCTAGATTGGGAGCCATGATCTAGCCCTTGCTTGGCGGTCATATCCCAATGGCTTATTCCTGTTCCCTTGTTTGTCCTTGACAACAACTCCTGGTTCTCTCAGTTCTTCTAGTGAGGGTCATCATGATTCTCTCAGACCCCTACCTCTACATGACTAAACCCTGCCCCTTAGCACCTGGCTTTCCTTGCCCTGTCCAAGCACTCACTTCTTTCTTGTTAAGATGGAGGGAAGCACATTTTCTGTGACTCAGGTATCTCGAATCGCGAGCCTACTCTACAACTCCACAAGGAATTTGCCAAAAACTAAATACGAAGGCATACTTTAGCACATGTATAAAATTATATATAATCCATAAGTGGTGCTCCAGGTCGAAGCCAATCAGAAGCCAAACAGAATTATTTACTGCTTTCTACAAAATAAATTGTTCTTTTTATCTCTTACCACCAAATCTTGGAGCCGTACTTGAATGTGGCAAAAACATTTGGGTCTTCCTTTATGACCTGCCTTTCCTACTCTTGATTTTCATTATACTTCCTGTGAAGAAAGATCAACCATTCCTCTTTGGCCTTTGTGACAACTAATCATTGGGCACAATAGCTCTCACAATGTAGGTGACTAGTAACAACCACACAGAAGACCCCTCCCAGCACAGCCCTTTCCTAGAAAGGAGAGATTCCTGCTGAACAAATTACAGGCCCCGGAGTCAGTGGTGAATCAGTCCTGTTTCTATATTTTGCTGAGAGAGGAAGAGACATCCAAGATGGGGGAGAGTGTGGCTGCTTTGAAAGTCTGTATCAGCATTACAGGGGCGTGCTTACCATAACGCGGCTGTGAACGCAAATCAGGAGCCCAGTCATCAAAAGCGCATAGAACACGAAGGGAATGGAATCGTAAAAGCTTCACAGAGCTAGTGCTTACCACGTGTCAGGCACTGTGTTAAGAATTAGCTCTAAGCTTCGCAACTGCTTTTCCGGGTATCTATTTTTATTCCTGTTTTACAGATTAGAGACATGAGGTGTAGGTGGACAACATGTACCCAGAACCACAAAGGTGATAATCGGTGGAGGAAACTTTAAATCAAGTCTGCCAAATTCAAGCCCTGAACAGCTCAGATTCTGCCAAGGACATTCGATTTTCAAATAAGCCTGAGGCCCAGGAATCAGGGCTGATTAAATATGTCCCTCCAAAACAAACAAACAAAAAAAAACTTATTATTTGATGCACTTCAGAGACTGACATAGTAACCCGATCCAAAAAGAAATCATAAAAAAAATAGAGAGATTGTCTCCATTAGCAGACTTCCTAAAGAGCGTTAGAAAGGAGGAGTTTTGCTGCTAGAGAAGAAACTTCATACTTCGTTCAAAAATTCAATTAAGTGGCTCGGTGCCTGTGGCTCAAGTGGCTAAGGCGCCAGCCACATACCCCTAAGGTGATGGGTTCGAATCCCCAGCCCGGGCCCACCAAACAACAACAATGGCTGCAACCAAAAAATAGCCAGGCGTTGTGGCGGGTGCCTGTAGTCCCAGCTACTTGGGAGGCTGAGGCAGGAGACTTGCTTGAGCCCAGGAATTGGAGGTTGCTGTGAGCTGTGATGCCATGGCACTCTATCCAGGGGGACAGCTTGAGGCTCCGTCTCAAAAAAAAAAAAAATTCAATCAAGTGTCCTGAAACCTAATGACTCTCCTTTTCAAAGTATCATTCAGTTTGCTTCTATTCTGTCCTTCAGACCACTTAGCAGATGCCCAAGTGAATTTATACATAAGCATGGCTTTTTTATGTATTAATAGACATTAACACGTATTTTTTAATGCATGGGAGACAAGTTAGATCAAGGTCAGCTCAGAGAAGGGTTGTGAGCCTTGTTAGAGTTGCTGAGGCATATTGACTTTGTAACTCCACTATTTCCCCTAATTTAGGACTTCATTAAGTATCTGCTATGGGCAAGGCATCTTATGTGCTAAGGGTACGCTGATGAACACGAAAGACTCAGTGTCCCATAAGCGCCCCCTCCATGGCCTGAACTGTTCCGCTGTAGCTCGCTGGGCCCCGACATGGACGGTACTAGTCAGGGCATCACGACAAGTTGCTCCCAAATCGCGTCAACAATGAGATAATAAAATCCCTTTTACTGGCCCTGGAGAATACTATGAAGTGTTTTCATACTCTCTGTTTGGTTAGCTGAACATACATTTTAATAATTCCTGTTTTTATATATGGTGAATTCTTTGGTGAATTTTTAAAAATTGAATTACTGAATTTATTGTTTGCATCAAGGAATTGTGTTTATGCAGTGGCCTCCGTGTACAGCAAGGAGTCACTGACCTCCTGTCAGTGAAACAAGCTTTATGAAATGTTTTCTCAGAAATGGAGAAATAGTTACAGAGATTGTTTCCGATTCTCTCGGTGCCTCTGTTAGCAGCAGCCTGGACTTGGTAGGAAAGCTGGCAGGGGTCAGGAGACAGAGCAGAGGTCATGGACCTGGGCACAGCTGTGGGCATGCAGGGATAAAACCTGCAACTTCTGCCTCATTAGCACCACGTCCCCTGCTGAGTTAACCAGCCATGGGTGATGGGAGAACTCTGAAGGTTAATTCTTTCTGCCCATAGGTAGAGTCACAGCTCAATGGGCTAAGCCTTTAAAATGTTAACAGTCCAAGCAGGAAATTTGAAGTGGAGAAGGTGGCTGACAGTACAACAAGGTTAAAGGAATGGAAAACAGGCCTCAGACAGACTTGCAGTGTTTTCAAGAGTTGTATAAAATAGTCTGTAACTATTGTAAGGGTTATGACTCTAACCGTGTTTCAACCATGTGGTTCTCAGGGACTATTAAAATAACTAGCACAAATAGGGCAATTAAATATAGATACAGCTTCCAACCAGGAGAGAAGAGGGGAGGAGGCAGCTTTGTTTTGCATCTAAAAACACCCAGGTGAATTGGTTTGAAACTAACACAAATGCCTGTTTTGAGAAGTTAGATGGAGAGGAAGACAGATGAGACTAACAAATGATGATTCCTTCTGCCCTCAAAGGAGTCCTGGTCTAAGCCAATAGATCAGTATGAAATAGCGTCCCCGCCAAGTGACATCAGGCCAGTTAGAAGAGGTGGATTCTGAGGTCACAACCGAGCAATCGCCATCTGGGCAGCTTAAGAAAAATGTCATGCCTCCGTTTTACATTTCTTGGGTCTCCAGGGACCCCACATGACTGCTCTTTTTCAAAAGTCACCCTAGTTTTCCTTGCCTGGCTCTTGCGTTTTGATGGCACAGTGTAGGGTGAGAGGACACAAGGTCTCTTTCTGGGGAGAGTGCTCCCGTGTGAATGAGGATTAGCAAAGCTGAACTGAACAGAGAGCCCTCCTCTTTGTCAGCCTATCCCTGGTGAACGGGAAATAAACATGAAAATGTGCCTGTCTGCATGGAAGGGCAAAATCAAAAACTGATCTGGCTACGATAGGTAAAAAAAGCCAATAGGTCTTCAACCATCAGGGGCAGGGATGACGGACAGGGTTTGAAACTTGAATAGGAACCCGGCATCTGTCTGTTCACTCCTCCAGGTGGGTTTGTCAGCAGAAGGCAGGACAAAAAGTAATACGTTGTAAATAGATATGATTTATTGAGTCATTATCATAAGCTATATGCCAGGAACTTACAAAATTTGATTTACTATTTGCAGTAAGCAGTTATGAAGGTATAATAGCCAGAAAGGGCAGATCCTGGGTCTCAACTGAGACAGCCTGTTTTGCCTCAGCTTTGCCAACCTTACTAAATAAAGTGTCTCTGAAACTACAGTGTAAGTAACACGCACAGCTCACAACTAACAAGATAACTTGTCATGAGACAAAGACAGGTGACTTTTATTACAGGTACTGATTAGTACTGAATAATTATGCAATGACATTACAGAGTAGAATATAGATGATAAAGGCAGAAAGAATTGTGAGTCAAAGTGTTTTGCCTATTCTGAATTCTGAGGGTGTAGACGTGAAGTTACATACAAATGTCAGAATTACGGTGCTGAGATGGAGCGCTCACATCTTCTAGAATAATATGTTAGGGTCACATAGCAGCGTTGAAATGTTTATGCATTTACCACATAGCCAACGCAAATAGATGGTGTTGAAAAGTATATTCTCTCATGTCATATTAAACCTTTTTATCTAATTTAATTTACAGAACTTCTTTCAAATAGTCAGCAACCTTCTAGATGAAGAAAACAAAGAAAAATGGGAAGATGCTCAACAGGTAAGGTTGAGGTTATTCCAAAACTGAAAATGAAATTGGCTAAATAAAATATGTGACTTGTGTTCCGAAATTAATGCTTTGCTATTTCAGGAATGTAAAAGGAGAGGTTTAAAAGGCAGGCTAGGCTATATGCTAGTAATTTTAGAGAAAAGGTTTATATACCTGAAAAACAAATAAAAAAAGTTTAAGTAACTTAAGACTTTAAGGAATTAACATAATAACAATATTCCTTACTGATAAGTTCCTTTCCTGTCAGGGGCTGTGGGAAAACAGCCAATCTAAAGCCCAGATCTGGAGTGAAGCTACAGTGTTATGACCACTAAAACCATTTGTGTTTACTACAGTGTCACCATCTGCATCTTATATACAGATGTGTATTTTTATTCAAGGCTAAGAATCATAAAATTGGGCTCTCACTGAGGATCAATTTCTGATTTTCTGTTGGGCCTTGTTGATGTGGTAGGATGCCTTTTTGCTTTCGTTATGGTTTTTAAGTGCCTTGCATTTTTATTTATGCTATACTACTGACTCATAGTAAAATCTTTCGGTTTTTAATTACAGAAAAAGTACATGAGAGATCACGAAAAGTTGAATAATCGTGTTTTTAAAAATCCTAACTAAATGTTAAGCTTCCTTAAGTTTCTACCTAGCCCTTGTTAAAAATCCCTAAAGAATAGGGTAGTTGTGACAAAAAGAATGACTATTTACTGAGCTGCAGGAAAGCTATCCTTTTCTTTTTTTTTTCCTTGTAATCATAGTCTCGGCCTTCAGGAGTAAGGCATGCCCTTTATGTCTGTTGTGATAGGCTCTCTAAAAATAGTCCAGAGTGGGCCTACCTCATTATCAGGTACAAATTCTGTGCTTCTGGCCATAACAAGAAAAAAAAAATCACTCCTTAGTTTAAGACCCTGAATCTATTTTTTTTTCCTACAAGTTTGAATTATATATTTGTCCTTGAGTTTCTTCTAGAGGACAACCTCATTCACTCACTGTAAGAAAATAGTGCCTTTCCTCAGACTACAGCTGCAGAGGCAACCACATCTTTCTAGAATGCTGCAGACTATTAATTATGGGTATATTTAGAGCAAATGTATAATACCCTTTTCAAAACAAGACTGCAGTTCATCAAATAGCATTATTTACTGTGCGATTTCCAACTTAACAAATAATGAATGGGGGCAGAGCTTCCTGTCAATGGAAAATCCTTCATCGATAGTGTATCCATTAACTTACATTTTTTAGTTAGCCGTCTTCTTATGTTTAAAATATTGTTCAAGAGTAATGATCCTTAATGCTATTTTAAAGATCATTATTTGCAATTAAAAAATGTATCTTAACAGCTTTTATTAAAAGGTGACGTCATAATTGCAGCCACGTGGTAAATGGGTCTCCGAGTTTATAGCACAGAGGGTGGTGGGTTTCTGGAAATAAGACCTATTTAAAATCTGTCAAAGATAATCCTCATGAGCCCCTAATCTTATTTTAGAGGAATAGCTCAAGTAAAGGAAATATAAATTCTATGTGAATTTGGAAACTCACTGAGTAAAATTGTGACTATTGACGCTAGAAGGTTTCTACAAAGTTTACTCTTTTGAATAAAAAAAGTCATTTCAGAATTTGTTAATTACCCATTAGCTCCAGTTATGAAGGATAAAAGTATGTTTAGACAAAGCATCCTACTAAAAATATAGTATACCGAAGTTAAAAAAAAATACAACCCTTGTAGCAGAATTTTATACATGACTGCTATGGTTGGAGTTGACCAGTCCAAATTAGTCAGGACAAACCATGTTAGTCATTTGTTATGTTCTGTATTTTTTATATTAAATACTACATATTCATGTCTATTAGAACAGGAGGGAATAAACTGCAGCCAGTGAACCAAATCCAGCCTGATGCCGTTTTGTTACTCATATTTTGGAATATGGGCACACCCATTCATGCTCACATTACCTATGGCAGCTCTGGGCCAGTACGGATGGAGTTGAGTTGTTTCAAGAGATACCTCATGTTCTCCAAAGCCTAAAATATTTATTGTTCATGAACTGAAAAAGTTTGCCGGCCCTGCTCTATAAAATTTGACTTCTGTTTGGGAAAGATAATTAAAAACAAAATCTTCTGCCATCTGGAAAAAACCTCTCCACAAAGGTGGAGAAGAAAGAGAACACTTCCATTACTGATTAAACTTTAAACCAGAAGGTAATGGGTATCACAGGTAATCCACTAAGAGATTTGCAAGGACAGAGAGAAACATCACCCTTTTGTGCAGTCCAATATATACACCCTGTCTCCTGCACGTCCTCAGGACAGACAACAACTGTCCTCCAATAAGAGGACTTGATAGTACTATTTGCCACACACAGTCCTAAATTCACTTGGTAATTAGGGGTGACTGTATTGTTCATTAATTGGCTTTAAGTAAAGGAAAAAAAATAAGCTTCTTATATCTTTATGACTGGAGATACTTTTGCTACTTGAAGCAGGGCTCAAGAGGCTGCTGAATTTAGGCTTCCACCCTTCCGCAGAAGCTGAGAGAGGAGTGGCACCTTCCTTGATGTTTACCTTTCAAAGAGAGAGACATTCCTGGATGTTTAGGCTGGGAGTATATAGTAGGCTATTTAACTTGTAAAGATTTGCATGCGTTTGGAAGAAACAGAGAAAGAACTTACTGACTAGTTTTCCAAAGTAAACACTCTAAGAAAAGAAGGAGGGGAACAAAATTGGGGAAGAAGGGAGGCTCTTTTCTTATTTTCAAAAGGACACATTAAGTCTCTTATTTATTTATTTGTTTGTTTGTTTATTCAGACAGGGTCTTGCTCTGTCACCCTGGCTAGAGTGCCCTGGTATCATAGCTCACAGCAACCTCAAACTCTCCGGCTCAAGCAATCCTCTTGCCTTAGCCTACCAAGTAGCATGAGCCACTGGGCCCAGCTAAGCCTCTGATTTTAATATGTATTTATCCTCATACTACATATATTCATACATACATACACCTACACTAGGATAGAGAAAGAAATACAATAGTAGCAAGAAGCTCTAGTAGGAACAGAAATTTCATGTACATTCTTGGAAAGGTGATGATGAACTTTTAGAATTCCTATTTAATGGCTGATAATATAGTTAAGAAACAGCATTTATCTCTCAAACATTTCTGAAATTTTAAAAAATGGCAGCCATCTCTGCTACACATTTCTAAATGTAACATTCATTGTTCATGTGAGCAAATGGACTATGGATACTCCTGTGTCTGCCGTGGGGGTGGATTTGGCCACAGCCCTTGTGCAGCACGTACCCTGTGCCTGCCCCTGCCCTGCTCGACCTGTCTTCCTGCTACGTGAGTTCCTTCCAGCTTTCCTGCTGCTCACTTGTCTCTCCTCTTTGGCAGCAGCCTTTGCAAGTACAAAGTAGCTAGAAACATTCTAGTCCTCCTAATTTTTCATGGCTAGAAGCTACAGTAATGCTGAATAGCTACGAGAAGTCAATCTAACTTCAGGAACTTTTCTGCTCTAAGGTAGTTATATAATGCAGACTGACTTTGTGAACTTCATGGGTTACACAGAGTAAAAGTCACATTTGAAGGGGCCTCTGCATCCTACATACTATGAGCTGTTGTCAAAATCAGGTTGTCTTTAAAAAAACACCCTCCAACACACCTACTGTGTGAGGTGTCATATGATGTTGGAAAAATTACATGGGCCATAGAGGCAGATAACCCTCTATGTAGGTAAGTAGGAAGATAGAGGGGTAGGCAAGTGGATGGATGGATGGATGATTGATAGATAGGCAGGTGGATGGATGGATGGATGGATAGGTGATGGCCAGATGGATGGCCCTATGGACAGACAGATAGATAGATAGTTAGGTAAGTAGATACTTGTTCAGTTACGATGAAAGATACAATGTAGCTCAGGTATGTTGTTTAAATTCCTGAAACTTTGCTGCTACTGCTACTCCTCTTTTAAAATATGTCTAATTGTCTCATAGGTTGCTGTATATTAATACGTGTAAACTACCTGAAGTAGAGCTATTAATGTAATCCCAAAATTATTACTAATGTTATTCATTAAAAATAAATGTTTTTCCCAAGATATTTCTTTATCATGCAGTGAGTTTAATAGTTTACAAATATCCTCACGATGATGATAATAATAATTGCTTTTTTCCTGTGTTGCTTTTAATTGATGCTAAGCTAAAAATGTAAAGAGCCCAATTTCAGTGTTTGTTCTATGTTATATTTAAGTGGCGGAAAGAATTCGTTGAAAGTCAAGTCATTCTATCTCTGATTAAACAACCCATTACATGTTTTGAGTTGCCTTCTCTGTATGCAGGATTTAACACTACATCATATCACTTCCAAAGTTCTCACTGTGCAATACCTGATGTCATTCTTAACTGCTCATTTAAAAAAAAAAATAGCCATTTCCAGCTGCAGGCAGTACTTCAAACAAAACAGAGCTCTTTGTGAATGAATTATGCAGGTTTTCTAATTCCAGTTATGTATTCCACTATATGTATAGACTTTTAATTCCATCTAACTTTTGCTTATATTTCTAGATTTATCCAGGCTCAATAGAGTTAATGCAGGTGATTGAAGATTTTATACACATTGTTGGAATGGGGATGATGGACTTTCAGAATTCATACTTAATGACTGGAAATGTAGGTAAGAAATAGGATTTTTTTTCTCAAAATCTTTTTGAAATTAAAAAAAATTGCAAGTATCGGCACCACACATATCCAAGCATAATGTCCATTGATCATATCTTAAGTATATGTGAGGAAATACAGTATGGATACTTGGTGTCTGATTTTTAAATGGGCCCAACCACACATTTATTATATATACAGAGGGTGCCCAAAAAAGTATACAGATTTTAAGAAAGGAAAAACTGTATAAAAATTGCAATACTTAAGGATAGGCGGTGGCTCACACCTGTAATGCTAGCCCTCTGGAAGACTGAGGTGTGAAGATTGCCTGAGCTCACAGGTTCAAGACCAGCCTGAGCCAGAGCGAGACTCCATCTGTAAAAATAGCTGTGCACTGTGGCAGGTGCCTATAGTCCAGTTACTTGGGAGCCTGAGGCAAGAGAATCACTTGAACCTAAGACTTAGTGGTTGCTGTGAGCTATGATGTCAAGGCACTCCACCAAGGGTGACAAAGTGAGACTCGGTCTCATGAAAATAAATAAATAAATAAATAAAATTGCAATACTCAGTCTCTATTGATAAACTTCGTTATCTGGTATATTGTGTCTTGTATCTCTTATAAATGCAGGAGACAAATGTGACTTAAGTGCTAAAAGTTGGAGACAGTTTTTTCCTTGTGTAAAATGTGTGTGCAGTTTTTGGTGTCCTCTGCATACATACACACATGTACACACGAATATAGTTTGTATTCATTTCATGCATTTGTGTGCCTGCTGACAGGCCTAGCTGGGTATACCCACGTATGGACAGATGAAGGATAGGATAGTATGTGCGTGCTCTTCTTTTTCATTTGTTCATTGCTGTCTAATCCAACTTTCAAGGTATATATGCTAGTGATTTAAAAATAAAAACAACTGACTCTGCATTATCTTCCACACATTTTTCATGAGGACGCTGAGTTACTGTCTCACTAGGTGTCCCAGGCAGGTGCTGTGTGTTCGGGAGGATTTCAGAATTCCTTCAGGGGTATGACGGTGGTGCCCCCATTGCCACTTCAGTTCTGCTGAGTACCTTCCAGGACACGACAGATCTCTCAGGTCCCTCTGTAACTACCATGATAGTCACCAAATGACACATTTCTCTTTGTATTTAAAAATTGGCAAGGGCAAAGAAAGAATTTTCTTAATGATACACTGAATTGACATAGATTTCTGGTTTTCTCATTTCTGTAAAGCTTCCTCTCCTGCTAGTGTGATTCGGAAAGATTTCCTTTCATTTGTCACGCTGTAATAGTCTTCCCATAAAACCACTGAAATATATAGATAGTGATGTGTTTAAATAAATAGATTTTACCCTGCATTCTTATTCACAGGTATTTAAACATTAGTTTCTGATTTAGGAAGAACACTTTTTTAGTAGGGGAATTAGCTAGGAAGATTCAACAGGTATGGAACATAATCTTTTTTTATGATAAAAGCTTTTAGTGGTTCATTTTACACTTGATTTCTTCTGGGGGTCCTTAAGTCCTACAGGGACTAATTTGATCCTCAGCCATCTTCCACCAGAGTGACCTCAGATTACAATGAGTTACAGTGAACCACCACTAGTATTCTTCAGGTGAAGAAAGCCTTTGTAGTGGCATTCACCAAAAGACATTTTGGTGCCCACATACCCTCTTCATGTAGCACAAGACCTTGCCAGTTACACTGATGTCTTAATGCACCTTCTAAGCTCGTTGGAGCACCTAGACTTTTCCTCAGAGAGGATATCCAGCAGGATATCCAACATACTGTATCTGATCTGTAATGGCTGAGCTGTCCCATCCTAAGGACAATAAGAGTAAAAAGAGACCAATGCTAGTGTATTTATTGAAGGATGAAATCAGAGAAAATCCAAATTAAATGTCTGTAGCTCATGCCTATAAAAGAGGCACGTAAGAGGCTGAAGCAGGAAAATCCCTTGAGGCTGGCAGTTAAAGCACAGCCCAGACTACGTGTAGAGACTTCCTCTCCACAAAACAAAGCAAAACAAAAAAATTGCCTGTAGTCTCAACTACTTGGGAAACTGAACCAGGAGAATAGCTTGAGCCTAATAGTTCGAGGTTGCAGTGATCACACCACTGCCTGGGGAATAGAGACAGAACTTATATGGGGGAAGAAAAGGAAAAAAAAAATGATTGGGCAGAGAAAGGAAAGAAAGAATGGAGGACAGGGTTGGCTTGGTGAGCTATGAGATTAGTGTACATGGAAGCAAGAATCTAGAGAGATCTGGGGGATGCTAGTCATTAAAGCTGGAGTAACTGTCTTAACCACGCGACTGCCTTGGTGGGTGGGGAAGGAGTGTTGAAGGGTGCTGTGCTGGACTGGAAGACTGACCAAGTAATTTACAAGTAAAACTGGGATAGAAAAACAGAGAACCATTGTGTTTTGTTCTTTCTGTAAATGTTAACATCTAATTCTAAAAGTCATTGCTAATTAAAAGTCGTATCAGGTCAAGACATGGCATTTATTCAGAATGTATTTCAAAAAAAGCTAAAAAAAAATAGGCAATCTCAGACTCTAGTAAATTTGAAGTGGGTGTTTCAGAATGACAGCATGTCAAATTCTCCATAGCACTAGCATTCTCTGCTATATAAATTTTATAAGTGTCCATAAAGTCTGATCAGTTATTCATCTGTGACTTTCTTTGACTTGCTAAGACTTTTTGTTTGAAAATTTTCTGTATTTTTGGCAATAAGATTACGGTATCTAAACTTATCTTCTTGCTTTAATATCATTAAACTTTAAGAACATTTAAGCATGACTCAAATCAGCGTAATGCTCCAAACAAAATCAGCGTCCTTCGGCATCATCCTCAGTCTTGCACAGGGCATCTGATCATTTCTGTAGACGCAGTTATCCACATTAAAAAGTGAAGTTCTGTGTATAAAATCTCACACATTATTATACTGAATATACAGAGATATTTATTGTTGTTTTCCTCAAATACTAGTCCAGAGACTGACGTTGTGTGACTCCAGTCACAGTCATGATTTGAACTGAAGACTATGCTTCCTAAAATTTAGAAATTTTCCAAAAGTGTATCCACTGTTTTTAAATTAACATGAATAATAATCACTATTCATACTTTTCGTGTTATCCAATTTTATACAATATGTACACAATCTGATTGTACTGTTTTGTTGACATTTCCAGTGTTTTTTGAACATATTGTAAAGCATGTGTGTTACCACTCACTTGTCTTATATCCAAAGTCCAAATTTTAATTATCTAACATCATGCTCATTATACTGAACTCAGACACGTGAGCAAGAATGCATGCATGCAAACGAGAAAAATAAATGGAGACCAGTTAACTCAAAAAGTTTTCTATTGTCTAAGGCCATTTTCTGCTGAGTGTGTCGGATTAAGATTGTTTAAAGAACTTCAGGAGATCACAATGTATTTTAGAGAGATTACAATTTATTTCTTCGTAAAGCCTGTATGTGTAGCCACTTCACTTTTCTGGACTACAGATAACAAATTCCCGAAGAAAGAAAAAAGAAAGTTGAACAGCCAACAATAAATGTCAAAAGGACCATCTAATCTAATAAGTCTCAGAACTTTGCTAATAGCTTAGTTCGACTTTTAGTTTCAGTATTTCTGTTTTCTAGTTGCTGAATTAGGTATAATGAGTTGGAAGCAGACACGGTGCTTTTACAGGCATACGGGTGGAAAATAAAATAGATGAAATGCTAGAAAATAAAGAAAAAGAAATACTAAAAGAGAGCAGCAGAGTGTGGAGTCCACAGCATGGAAGTAAAGGACTCCTCTCACCTCCCCACCCTTGAAAGCATTACTTGTAAGACTTAAGACAATAATTTGTGTTTAAAATCATGGCCTTTATTCATTAAGATAGAAGTTTCTATAATCTGATTGAGATGTCAGGAAAATGGGTGAAGTGTTTTAGAAAGATTTTCTTCAAAAATAGTTCAAATGAAAAGGCTTGAAGGTTCTTATATCTAAAAAATGTTCCTACCCGCACCAGCTTTTGATAAATGAAATGCTCCTATATGATTAAAAAAAAACCTGTGAACATTTTTGTATACACACCTGCATGCACATTCTTTCGGTGAGCATGCCTATAGCTTTGATCTGTTTCTTAAAAGATTTGTGATCTCATAAAGTCTAATATAGGTTTGGAAAAAAGTAATTCTAGAAAGATGTTAAGCCAATGTATTTACAAGACAATTGAGCTTCAATAGAATATTTATTTTTCACATTCACATAGGCATGTAACATTTATGGTAGACACATGGAAATTATGATACATGAGTTAATGAATGCTTTCTAAAGATTACTCTGCTAAGTAGTTTATATAAAATTGATATGCTACTGAGAGATTTCCATTTTCAGTATGCCTTTTTTATCAGAAAATTTTATTCTAAATATTCTAAACGTATTGCATAAGTAAGTGGATTATGTTTTAGGAAAAATGTGACTTTTTTAGTGCATCATTAATATTTTTTAAATTATTGTTATCAACTGGATCTGGGGGCATATCTTTATATTATTTAATGTGCTTTTTATTTGTTTATTTTCCTTTTATTCTTTTTAGAGCCAGGTCTCATGCTGTCACTCAGGCTAGAATGCAGTGATGAGATCGTAACTCAAGGCAACCTTGAACTCCTGGCTGGGTTCAGATGATTCTCCTGACTCAGCCTCCCAAGTAGCTGGGACTGCAGGGGCACACTACCAGGCCCAGCTATGTTTTTTTGTTTATTTATTTGTTTGGAATCCCAGTATATTGCCCAGTCCCTTGTTCTGGAACTCCCGGCATCAAGCCATCCTCTGGTTTTAGCCTCCCAAATTGCTGGGATTATGGATGTGAGTAACCATGCCTGGTCTAATATGAGTTATATTTTTAAAGTTACTTTTCTTTAGTGAAAATATCCCTTGAGGAGTTATTTAAACTTGCTTTCTATACAAGGTGACCAATTTAAAATAGTATGGGAGTTCAAATTGCACATGAACTTGGTGGTCACCCTGTACTTCCCCTCCAAACATTTCCTCTTCTGTCCTTTGAAGTCCAGCGTGTCTCTTATCACTTTCCTGAAACTTATATAGAAAAAGCCTCTGAAAACTCCCAGTGGCGAAGCTGAACCTCCCTCCATTTTTCATTCTTCATATCCGGTTTGTCTTGCTGCTTATTCTTTCTTTCTTAAAAGCATCTATTCCTTTAGCATTTTTATATTCGCCACAGTATAAAATAAATTAAAGGACAAAAATTAGACTTGGGACTTGGAAATATTGGATTGGGGAGGGGGAGAAAATAACATAAAAATCATGAAGCAGTAACAAGGACAGAAGTGCATTACTGGAGCCCCAGCTGTCTACAGTTGCAAAGAATGTTTGAGATGACAGGATTAGAACGACCTGGCAAATCGGTGAATCCCTGGGGTTTTAACAATTTGTCTAAAGTTGTGGTGCAGTGTTTTATGGTTTTCATTATATTTTCAGTTATATATTTGCACGATAAGTTCATGTAGCATCTTAAAAATACTATTTGCTTTCTTCATTGATAAGAATAGCCTATTCTTTAGAAGTTAATTACTTTCATTTTGGACTCAGAATCGCATTCATTAAGCTGAATTCAAGGAAGATCAGTGATGTGTTGTTGTTCGTTTCTAGCCCATTAATTTTCCTGTAAAATTAAAAACAAAAAGAATTTATTCTTACTATAAGCAAAGGCTTTGCTAAGTGGTTCAGATCATTAATATAAATGACTAATCTTCTAGCCTACAAGAAGACTGTAGCCTCGTTGCCGACATAAAAGAATTACATAAATAAATACCAAGTACACTTTGGTATGTAGCGTATAAATCATATGTTAGTGATTGATTCCAGATGTTTTCCTGGGTAAGGACCAAAACTTTTTCTTAGAGTAGGAAGCATTTAATGTAGACTTTGAAGGATTCCTGGATTGTTGACAATTCAGCATGAAGCAAATAGATGATTATATTCCAGGACAATCTTTTAGCAAAGAGGGTATGAAGCTGTCAAAGTGAAGATTGTATTTATAGGGGTTAAGTGGACTATTTTGATAAAAACCCATATGCATGGAAGTAAAGAGAATGGAATAAAAGTGCAGAAGCATACTGAAACATGGTCCTGGATTCTAAAGATAAACCGGGAGTCACTGAAACTTGACCTGATGAAATTTGTGCTTTGGTGGGACATGTGTGCGAGCCAAAAACAGAATTTATTGAAATTGGAAAAGATTATAAACATAGTTAGTCTAAACATAGTTAGACAGATTTTTACAGTAATCCGTGCAGGAGATAATGAAGACATGAGTTTGGGCAGTAAGAATAGAAACAGGAATGTGGGTATGAATTTGAGACGATGAGGCCAGAATTGATAGATCGTTTGACTGGAGTGTGGCAGATAATGAAGCGATTTGGGATTTTAGTTATATTACAAACATTTGATAGTAACTTTCACATATTGATATTTAGGCAAGTGTAGCCCACGAGTGAAAAAATAAAATAAGATCTTGAATTTTATTAGAGAAGTCAAATCTATAATTGTACGTTTGGTGACCAAGTACATAAAAGTGACAGTTGAAGCTGTGAAACTTTTTTTTTTTTAATTTTCAAGACAGTGATAAAAGAGAGATGATATAAAGTGATACCTGTGTTAAAAACAAGGAATCGAGTGGCACCTATGGCTCAAAGGAGTAGGGCGTCAGCTCCATATGCCAGAGGTGGTGGGTTCAAACCCAGCCCTGGCCAAAAACAACAACAACAACAAAAAAAAAAAAAAAAAAACAAGGAATCATTGGGAGGCACCGGTGGATCAGTGGGTAGGGTGCAGGCCCCATATACTGAGGGTGGCAGGTTCAAACCTGGCCCCAGCCAAACTGCAACAAAAAATAGGCAGGCATTGTGTCGGGTACCTGTAGTTCCAGCTACTGGGGAGGCTGAGGCAAGAGAATCACCTAAACCCAAAAGCTGGAGGTTGCTGTGAGCTGTGATGCCAGCACTCCACTGAGGGTGACAAAGTGAGACACTGTCTCTAAAAAAAGAAAAAGTCAGGGCAAGTATCTGGCTAAGAACGGTTAGAGGCAGTAGGTAAGGAGTTCTAGGACAGGGCTATGTAAAATCAGTGTCATATGGTTAATAGGAGAGAGAACATTTCAAAAGCAGTACTTAATAGCAACTAATAATAAAGCTTAGTGTATGAGACTTAAGAAAAATCTTATGCAATTATCGGTGGTAAAATATGCAAATTCGCAAGGAAAAGTACAGACACAGTGAACAGGATCTAAATTTCCAGCCACGGATTCCGCTCTTCACTTTTTGATACTGTTATCGTTGTTGATTTACTTTGCGCCGATGAACGTTGCTACACCCAGTGACAGACATCTCCCAACCTTTCCTTGGGAATTATTTGAAGCTGACAATATCAAATAAAAGGGAATTTTTTTTTAGCCTCCTAATAACTCCAAATATAGAATGTTGTGATTATTATTTGTAAGGAATTTCAAAAGTTGTTCTTATATATAAACCCCAAGAAATATAAAATCCTTGAAAATATAGTTTTAGTTCTAATCCAGTAATCCAGTGAGGCCAGTGCCTTGAAAACATTGTAGTTAAGATACATTTCCTTTTCCAAACTAGATATCACTGTCATTTTTGGTTTAGAAATATGAAATATTGGGCTTTTCAGAATAAACATTCATACTTGGTATTTTCTGAAACTGAATCCAAATTCAATCTGAATAGTGGGATAGTACGATTTTGAGGTCTCCTCTCTCTCCTCAGGGCCTTTGCAAGTCTGTGTTATTTCTTGCATTCACTAGTAAACTCCGTTATTTATTTGGTAGAATATCTTATTCTTCCGTGGGGAAACCAACTTTCACTGTGATGATATAATTATAAAATGGTTTGGCTTCTCTTTCTAGGCTTATGTTCCTTCCTATCACTGCTTATTTTCGTAACTCACACATCTCCATCTCTTGTTTAACTTTCTTTCTTTAAAAAGAAGGCACTTTTCATTGTTGACACCAAGCCCCAAAAACCCACTTTAACATGGTTCTTGTCTATCATAACAGCTGACCTTGGTTCCGCCAGCTAGCCTGGAGCCTGAATGATTAGGTTCTGCCTTGCCCTCCGGGCTGGCCTTTTACCCCTCCTGCTGCACAATCTGAAGCAAGTATGTGTTCTTCTGTAGATCAGAAAGAAAAAAAGAAACTAAAAATACCCATTACTTCGTTTTATTAACATAATGGTTTTCTTGAGAAAACAAGTATTTCAAATGGAGTTGGAATAATGTGCAGAGCTATCAGTCCTTTGATTATTTCTAATTTAGTAAGAATTATCTTGTGGTATCTACCATGATAGACTTATTCCAAAAGACTCCAGGGGGGAGCCGGGAGGAGGTTGTGGTGAAAGGCTGTCACAGACCCTTCTAGGGGCAGGGAAGACAAACCACCCACAGATGTGGACGGGCTTCCTTCTACCCAATTGAGACCCCCCCCCCCAGGTAAGGTGCTCCCTGGTATCAGGGTGACTGGGCATGACTCATGGATTTGGACATTGATTTCAGACACGGATTCAGTAAGTACACGCCATATGCCCTTCTAGGTTCTGAGGACTTCTTGGTCAACAAATTAGGTGAACCTCTTGTTCTTGTGGACCGTAGGTTTTATTATAGAAAGACTGATGTCAAGCAAATCCCATCTGACATGCCCAATGGTCGTAGTTGCTATGAAGATAAATAAAGCAGTCCAACAGGGCAAAGGAGTAGATCAATGCTTTCCAACCTTTTTTTAAACTCATAGCATACTTGAACTTAAACTTCTCCAGCATACTTAAATTGTGTTGATAAAAAAAAGTAAAAAAAAAATATAATTACTGTGCTTTGAACTTTTTTTTTTTTTAAGACAGAGTCTCACTTTGTCACCCTCAGTAGAGTGCCATGGTGTCACACTGTTCACAGCAACCTCAAACTCCTGGGCTTAGGTGATTTTTTTGCCTCAGCCTCCCAAGTAGCTGGGACTACAGGTGCCCTCCATAACGCCTGGCTATTTTTTTTTTTTTTTTTGGTTGTTGCAGTTTGGCCGGGGCCGGGTTCGAACCCATGGCACCCTACTCACTGAGCGACAGGCACCACCCAGAACTTCTTTCAAAAATAATTAATGATCTTTAGAAATTGTCACAGCACACCTACGATCCTCTCATGGTACACAGGCTGAAAATCACTGGGGTGGTCCAGAGAGGAGTTTGATTTCAGGGAGGAAGATCAAGGAAGGCCTCATGCCAGCAAAGTAATATTCGAATGTAGATCTAAGCCTTTGGCATGAGATGTGGTGAAATGTGGGGACAGAACACTTTGGACAGAAGGAAAGCTAAGTACGAAGATCCAATCACCATGTGCTTTATATATCGGAGGACCTGGAGGAGGCCATGGGTGCTGTAGAGGCTGAGGACAGGAAGACAGAAAGAGAGTGGAACGTGAGCCTGTGATAGATGTGTGACTGAAGTTCTAGGCAGGATGCAAAAGCCCCTGGAGGATCTGAGCAGAAAAACAGCATGGAGCCATGTATAGCTTATTGATGGGACGCATCTTTAGGCAAAGCTGTTGTGCACACATCATAGAGTGTACTTAACAAATCCAGATGGTAGAGCCCACTGCACACCTAGGCTATGGCGGGGCCTCTTCCCCCAGCTACCACCCTGTACGGCATGCTACTGGGCAGCATACTCTAGCTGGTCAGAATAAGATACACAGGCTTGCGTATTTAAGCCTCTGTACGTCTGGAGAAGGTACAGTAAAAATGTGCTAGAAAAATAAGAAACAAAATGGTGCACCTGTGGAGAGTATTTACCAGGAATGGGGCTTCCCAGGCTGGAAGTCGCTCCGGGTGAGTCGCTGAGTGAGTGGTGAGGGAACGTGACGTCCACCGTGGATGTCACAAATGTCGTACACTCAGGCCACACAAAGTCTATAAAAACATTTTTTATCAATAATAAATTACCTTAGTTTATTGCTACTTTTAAGTTATTTTTAACTTTTTTGACTCTTTTGTAATAACCCCTAGCATAAAACACAAATGTACAGCTGTACACAACTTTCTTTCCTCATTCTCTATTCTGTAAGTTGTTTTCCATTTAAATAATTTTATGGCTTTTTTCCCCCACTTTTTAAATGTTAAAAAAAAAACACACACATAGAGACAAACACACACATTAGCCAAGGCCTACAGGGTCAGGTTCATCGTATTGCTGTTTTCCACCTGCTCATCTTGTCCCACTCACTGGTTGGTCTTCAGGGGCAGTGCTGTGAATGGAGCTGTCATCTCCTGGGATAACAATGCCTGCTTCTGGAACACCCGCCAGAGGCTGGGAATTGCCTAAGACTGTTTTACAGTTAGCTTTTTTTTTTTTTAATATGTAGAAGGATACTCTAAAATAATGATAAATATATTTATTGTATAGTAAACACTGGGTGATAGAGATTTTTCAGCTGTATTAGGTTTTCATGAGATCCATATCATATTTACGGTTCATTCTGGGCTGTAGTGCATGGCTATAATCTGATTTCAGTCTTTTTTTTTTTTTTGAGACGGAGCCTCAAGCTATCCCCCTGGGTAGAGGGCCATTGGCATCACAGCTCATAGCAACCTCCAACTCCTGGGCTCAAGCAAGTCTCCTGCCTCTGCCTCCCAAGTAGCTGGGACCACAGGTGCTGGCCACAACGCCCGGCCATTTTTTGGTTGCAGCCATCATTGTTGTTTGGCGGCCCGGGCTGAGGATTTGAACCCGCCACCTTAGGTGTACGTGGCTGGCGCCTTAGCCGATTGAACCACAGGCGCCAAGCCCTGATTTCAGTCTTAAAAAGAACATTCTGACTATGTAGTCGAGAATAATAGACGGAGGGGCATGAAATTGTACAGAGAGACCAGTGGGTGATGATTGCAACAGGTCATGTGAGAGAACTCAGGGGCTTGACCAGGTGGCAGTGGAAACAGTAAGAAGATGTCAGATGCTGGAGATACTTTGCTGGTTGACCCATCAGAGTTTATTAATGATTGGAAATAGTGGACGCATGAGAGGGTTCAAGAAAGTATTTCTTCTGCATATTTAAGAATTTAACTACAGAAAGTAAGATTTATGTTAAAAATTTACTCTGGCAACCATTTTCAGGGTCTCTAAAGTTTAGAGTTTAAAGCAAGTTGTTTTTCTTTTTTAAACACATTTTCTTCCCAAAGTAGAACACAAATCCTTACTCCTGTGGTATAAACCCACTTCACTTTTACCGTTCTTAGGAATACTCAGCAATTTTATCCTTAGAAGCCATCAACATCCCATCATCATTCCACCATCCAAGTCCTTGGGCAAAAGCCAGAATGGTATTGATCATTAAGATGACTTTGGAAAGCGGTGACTCAGACTGAGCCGCAGCTAACACGGGATAGAAACCCTACTTTCCTGTCATTTTTGTGTTTCTTCTTCTGTTTGTGCAGTTTGGAGCCTCAAAAATAGAAGAATTCATAAGGCTCAACTAGGTCCAATGGAGAAAATAGCTCCGTTCTATTTTGAAAGCTGATTTTTATTATTTTCATAAAAGTTTTTAAAATAAGATTATATGTATATAATTGCAATACGATTATATGTATATAATTGTCTCTGGCCCTGACCCAGGGCCTTGTCAGAGCTGGAACCCTAGGTCTCTGGCCCGGGTCTTATCGGTCTTAGTATGAGCAGCCTGGACCAGCTTCTCCCGAAGCTATTTATAGAAGTGATCCACCATGGATGTGGAGACTGCCATGCTCTTAAGCAAGAGACCAGTGATGTTAAATCCCTTCCCCAATCCCTTATTGCCAAAGTATTTCTCACAGGTGTCTCATATGTATTATCTAAGTTGGAAAGACTTTTGCAAAGCATCTTTATCTCTGTAGTTTAAAAAATGTAATTTGTCGTAATAGTACAGCTATCATACTTACAACCTTGGACTTTAATATATAAAACACTGATTGTATTTTGATGTCCCAAATTATCAATAGGCTTTTATTCTTTTAGAAGTTAACTGAGGTGAAAATAATTCCATGATGTTTCTAGATTAATCTATTTTATACAGCCATATTCAACCACACAGTTATTCATGGAGTCATTATTAAATAATGCTTCTTATACCTGAAAAGCTTGAAAACATTGACAGTAATTTTTTCTTTCTTTGAATAATCCCTAGACCCTAAAATTCATCCATATTATCCCTATACTATGGTAATTCCTATCTCCAGTCATAACTTCTGGATTCTTTTCAGACGTGCCATTTGAATACAATGTACAGAATATAATGTTTTTTTTTCCCCCTTTTGTTCCTCAGAATTTCCAAGGAAAGTTTTGGCAAAGCATCCCTGTAGTAAGCATCCCCGAATTTAATGTTTTCCCAAATGTTGATGTTACTATTTACTCCTAACAACCTCGCTGCCCGAGTGAGAAGGGCAGCCACACGATTGGTCCTGCATCAGTGCTTCCCATGGAGGGTGGCTGGCGTCTCCTTTGCATCTGAGTAATTGAAAGTTAAAGATTTGTTTCATTATCTTGCTCAGCCAACCACACTCTAACCTACTTCCATTATATAATGAAGTTCAGTGTAGTTTTTGTTTAATGTGACTCTAGGGAAATCATACTCACATGCTCTATCTTTCTACATCAAGGTAAAATAACTCCTGATCATGTGTTTTCTTTTGTAATAATGGTCTTCATACATACCTACTTTAAATGTTCTTCTGGCTAATTACTCATATATATACATGCACACATATATATGTATATATTACCTTTCATAAAGCCTTTATAATATATCTTAGCCAATGAAAACTTCATGAACTTGTTTTTTATTCCTTTAGTCTCCTTTCCTTCTGTAACTGTCCAGTGGAGAATGCTTAGATAGAGGACCACATCTGTAGTAGGAAGGCCCATCATTTGTTTTGGAAATTATATTTACTGGGAAAATGCTATTGATCAAAAGAAACCTAAGAAGGCCACCCAAACCCAACTGGGGACATAAGATAGTTAGAACGCACAATAATATTCAGCATCACTGGAAGACGGACAGGAAAAGCAGAAGAAAAGTTCACCTCTTCCATAGCTGTGCGTACACATGAGAAAAGACTTTAAGGCCTAACAGAGGAAATGTGTAACAGAGGGAGTGATGGTGAAGTAAAGTCTTTCTTGGTGTATGGGACAGGGGCTGTAAAAGCTATTGTTAAAGAGAAAACCACAACTTCAAAACTTAGGATTCCGATAAGATTACAGGCTGAGAATATTTGAATTTGTTGTATATTGATACATAGATAAAGGCATGAACATTTTAGGTTAGAGTTTTCCTTATTCTCTTCAAAGAACTTGAGTTACTAGCAAATAAATTTTGTTTTGTTTTGTTTTGTTTTATTTTTGAGACAACGTCTCTCTCTGTCACCCTGGGTATAGTACCATGGCATCATAGCTCACAGCAGCTCTTGGGCTCAAGCGATCCGCTTGCCTCAGCCTCCAGAGTAGCTAGGACTATAGGTGCCAGCCACAACGCCCAGCTAGTTTTTCTATTGTTTTAGTAGAGACGGGGTCTTACTCTTGCTCAGGCTCTTCTTGAATTCCTGAACTCAAGCTCCTCAGGCTCGCTGAGTACTAGGATTATAGGCACGAGTCACTATCCCTGACCCTAGCAAAGAAATGTTTGATGATGTCAGCACCCCTGGGGAGGTATGAAGGGAAGCATTGCCTGAAGAGATCGGTGCTTCATGTAGGGTAAAGTGGTCTGGCAGGGGCCTTAACCAGGGAAAGGCTTTCAGAGATGGGATTGAGGCGGCGCCTGTGGCTCAATCGGCTGAGGCGCCAGCCATGTACACCTAAGGTGGCGGGTTCGAATCCCCAGCCTGGGCCCGCCAGACAACAATGATGGCTGCAACCAAAAAAAAAAAAAAAATGGCTGGGCATTGTGGCGGGCGCCTGTGGTCTCAGCTGCTTGGGAGGCGGAGGCAGGAGACTCGCTTGAGCCCAGGAGTTAGATAGAGGTTGCTATGAGCTGTGATGCCATGGTACTCTGCCCAGGGGGATAGCTTGAGGTTCCGTCTCAAAAAAAAAAAAAAACAGAGATGGGATTGAGCAAAAGGAGCGTCTGGGAAACTAAACCGATTCTATTCCCCTGGGCACCTTGTATCTAAAGGCTCTGGGAATTATATGTTTTCCCAGCATGACCTCATTCTTCTGTTCGAGATAAATGCCTTTAGAATCTGGTGCATTCACACTTAAAGCATAATTAGAAAGATAAGAGCTAAAGCCAACTGAAAACAAATTTAAAATTTTATAAAATATTACTTCTGGTCTTCTTTGGTTTGTGCAATGAAATGAGGGTATGAAATTAGTCAAGTGAGCATACTGTGTGCCTTCCTTCCAGTCCTGCTCTTCAAATTAGAAAGATGTTACTGTGAGTCTGTGTGAATATGAAACACAGTCCCAATTTAACTGTTTCTATGGCAATCATTGGTTATCTCTATGGAAATAGTGGTCTGCCCATATAACAATAGTGGAGAAAAAAGATACGCTGACTCCCCTTAAACTTTTTTTTTTTTTTCCGTTTTCATGGTTTCACCTTTTCAGAAGTCTTATTTTGTTTGGTTATGCCAGAAAATCTGGACTATCCACTTCCTTTTCTTTATTGCTTCCTTTTCTGAATTCCAAATAAATTGCTTCTCATCTGAATATGAACACTGAAAAGTAGGGCTCAGATTAAAGATGAGTGTTTTCATTTCGATGAAAGAAAAGATGGTATTTGGTACATTTTTGAAATATCCTGGCTTTGGAGCTAGACACATCTGGCTGCAAACCTTGACTGCAGCCTGGCTAAATGACTTTCTCCAAGTTATTTCTTCTCAAAATTCCTCAGTTTTGGGTGGCGCCTGTGGCTCAAGGAGTAAGGCGCCGGCCCCAGATGCCACAGGTGGTGGGTTCAAACCCAGTCCCGGCCAAAAACTGCAAAAAAAAAAAAAAAAAAGAAAAAGAAAGAAAGAAAAATAAAGATGTGGACTTAATAAACTTAAAAAAAAATTCCTCAGTTTTCTCCTTTCTAAAGACAATAATATTACTCCTCTATATTTGTTGATAGAATACATATAGCACTTACAAACACTGACCAAATGTGGGCTTTGCTACTGATTTGGTATGTGACTTGGCCCATCCATCTCCTCTGCCACAGTCTGTTCCTCCAGGGAACTTATAAAGTTCCCAACTAAATTTAGTACACTACACTTTAAAAAATCTGAATCTTATATTTATTGTGTACTTTGCAAGGAAGACCAGGACCCCCAACTTCTTGTCATATATTATGACTAATCTAGACAGCTGCCTGTGCCGTTTGTCTGTCTTATTAAAAGGAGGATATTAGAGAATCGCCTTCTGGGTGTGATGACAATTCAGGCCTACGGATATTTCAGTGGTTCCTGGCACGCGCTATTTTAAGTAGCAACTTTTCTTTTTCATGCATTTACTTGTCCTTAGCCAGATCCTAGCTCCCTTGAATAATGCAAAGAATCTTTTCTGCTTTAATTTTATAATTTTTCCTTCACATGTAATCTGTAACCCATGGTCTATAAGATTTTATTAATTATCTCTATTAGGGCATCCACTAATTTTGTAACATTGTGACATTCTCCGGAATTTCTAAATGAATTTGATTATTCTTTAAAGTTTTTTGTTTTTTATAAAGTCAAAAAAAATTTTTGGCTTTTGTAACCTAATTAAAAATTCTGTTGAAAAAATTGTAACTTTAAAAATGTAAATAGGTGGTGCCCATAGCTCAGTGGGTAGGGTGCTGACCACATACACCTAGGCTGGTGGGTTCAAACTCAGCCTGGGCCAGCTAAAACAACAATGACAACTGCAGCAAGAAAAATAGCTGGGCACTGTGGTGGGCACCTGTAGTCCAGCTACTTGGGAGGCTGAGGCAAGAGAATCGCTGAAGCCCAAGAGTTGAAGGTTGCTATGAGCTATGATGCCAGGCTCTGTACCGAGGGTGACAAAATAAGACTCTTTTTCAAAAAAAAAAGAAAAAGAAAAACTAAATAATTTCTACTATATTTAGGGTAATATGTTTTCTTTAATTTGGTCGTCTGTTTTGGTCTGTGGCATATATAGGTAATAAGTATGTTTATGTATTATTTCCTCAAATATTTATCAGTGTTTGAACCAGAAATCCTGCATTTGCTATCATTAAAATTCATGCTATATATAGCCTGAAAGGATAATCAGATTTTTTTTGCAAAGTTACATTAAAGAATGAAGATGTTTTCTAGAGGTTAAACTGAACTAAGAATCCTAAAATAACAAGATTTAAAGGGTATATAATTTTCTGTGCTAAACAACATTACATTTAAGGCATAGCTGATAACTGTTGTAGCTACTGAACAGTTGGGAAGGGAATGATGTGTGTCAGGTAATGGGAGATATTCCCAAATGTATATTCTGAATTCAAATAAAACCTGATCCATTGAAATTATGAATCAGGTTCAAAAATGAAGTAGGGGCACATAATGAAAACTGAAACACATGCTGAAGCGTTTTCTTTGTCATTATTAAATGTTCTATTTGATCATGTGATAATCATCTTCACTATCTATTTGATCCACATTATTTTTCTTTGAAATATCAACCTTCCTTCTTTTGACGGATCTGTATGCACTATTTGAGACTCTGGACCTCCCTGTTCATTTTTTCTATATAGTTTCCCTTTTTTTTTTTTTTTTTTTTTGGCAGTTTTTGGCCGGGGCTGCATTTGAACCCACCACCTATGGCATATGGGGCCGGCGCCCTACTCCTTTGAGGCACAGGCACGGCCCTATAGTTTCCTTTTGTGTTTTCCCAAACTCATTGCCTGACTATTTGCTTTTTAAATTTTCCCTAACTCCTTCCGATACTTTTCTCATTATCCCCTAAATGGTATGATGTTCTTCCTAATGAGAGTAACATCTATCATCTTAAAAATGTATCCTGAAAATATAGAATATTCAGAACTGTCACAGCATTTTGATAAATATCAAGTATTTAATTTTAAATAATTTCTTAACAGAATTTTACACATATTATTGTGTAACATAATGTAGACTACAATGGTAAAGCAGAATTATAATAGCTGCTATGTTCTTTTTAACTACCTGTAATGTACTGGAGTGAAAATAGAACACTCAGTTTGATCTTACAGCGTATGTTTGTGTAGGGAGATGCGGAGAGGAAACTGTGGTTTGCTTTGAGGATGCCTTCCTTTTGGTTTGCTTATCCAAAGACCAAAATTGTTTTCTGAGCTTTAGTTGCCTTAAGAGTCTATTGTTTGAGATGAAAAAGAAATGTTTGCAAATATAGAGTTGATGTGTTAATTTTTTTTAACAGTTATTCCGCAGTGTGTTTATAATTCCAACTGTAAGCTCACGAATCTCTACTATAATGCTTCTGGGGATCTAAAGATTATTTTTGCTTTGTAATGATTCAAAGCTAATTTGTACAACGGGGTTAATTGTACTTGGTTTGGGTGTGTTGGGGGATCCCATGGGCTAATGTGCTGCTACCAGGACTTACAGGCTTAGTCAGCGGTGTCTCCTGTTGCTGCTGTGTGTTCCTTCGCTTTCTTCAAAATATTACATTTGTTTAGGCACATATACCTCACTTTCCCCTATTTTAAAGAGCACAGGACTCATGATTTCTCTTTAGTAAGATGAAGTGGCTAAAATTGTACAGTTAAGCCAAGATGTGATGATTAATAATTAGCCACGGAGGAGTAGGTATGGAATGAAGAAATGTCTGGAGGTGGGAATGGAGAGGAGCCCTTAACATGAGCTAATACTGAGAGGAAGTCAAAGACCAGGTCAGGGTACACTGGAAAGGTCTACATCCTATACAGCTGTAATTCTGGGAAGCCACAGGGAGTGACATGATTCAATTTGTGCTTAAAATCCATCTTGACTGAGGTGTGGAGACTGAACTGCAAACACACCAGAAAGGTGGTGGGAACCCAGTGAATTGTTTTAATTTAGGTAGGATTTGATGGGCTGATGTACGGCAGTCAAGGTGGGGAAGAGGGGACAGCGTTAGTCTGTGTTTTGTAAGTGAAACAGTATGAGCACAGTGATGCATTGGGTTCAGGGTGGGAGGGTGTAGACCAGCCAAGCAGACCTTACTGACTTCTGATTTGAGGAAAGGGTGGATGGAGGTGTTCTTTGCAGAAATGAGAAAGACTGCAGAGAGAAAGTGTATTTTGAAGAAGAGTGGGTGCAAGTCTGGAGTTAAGCTTTGGATGTGTTACATGTGAGCTGCCTGGGACAGTCAGTGAGACGTCCCAAGTGGACAGTTCAGTCAGTGAGACAGCCCAAGTGGACAGTTCAGTCAGTGAGACATCCCAAGTGGACAGTTCAGTGTTCAATCTGGAGTTCAGAAGACAGTTTCTTGTACACTTTCTGCTCATACTTAAGATATTTATGTGAAACAAGTCTCTTGCTAGATTGTAATATTTTAATGCAAAGTGGAGAGTGGTTAAGGCCGAGGATAAAAAGGACTTGGCATATATTGGGTCTTACTGGATATAAAGAGCGAGGTGACTGCTTCTGACTTCACCCTCATGAAAGGCTATTGACTTTTTACAGATGGTCAAACTGAATAGCAATTAAATGACTTGCCAATATTCACAAAGTAAATGGAAAACAAGGTCTGGTTGACTCCAGGGGCCAAGCTTATCATATTAAACCCTTTGTATCCTAGTAAGCCCTAGGTAAACCTCATTAACTTTTAAAATATGGAGACTTGCTGTACCAATCCTCTACATGCTGAGATCCTCACACACAATGGGAAACAGGGAAAATGCCTGTCCATTCAGGACTTGTCATCTAGTGTGGGAGCCGAAAATGAGCCAGTCCATCCAAAAAACAGGGTGATGCAATAGACGGAAACGGGGGCTGGGACCTCTTTAGATACAGTACTCAGGACAAGCCAAGATAAGGGAGAAAGAATGTAGCAAAGAAACAAGGATAACAACAAGGAAAGAATGTTCTGGTTAGAGGCCAAATGCTCTGTGGTAGGGAAAGACAGACCTGTGCGTCTTCATCATGGTCAGTAAACGGGACAGGCCAGTGTAACATGAGTGCAGAGATGGAACCACGCCATCGGGAGCTGTGTGGCCAGGAATAAAATCTGGATTTCATTCTAAGAGTCCCGGCCAGCTACTGAATTCTTTCAAGTAAGGGAAAAACATGATCTGCTTTATATTTTAAAAAGATAATTCTGATTTCTGAGAAAAGGAAGAGGCAAAAAAAGAAAGGAGTCCAGTCAGGGAGCTTTTGACTCGGTTCAGTTGAGAGATTCCAGTGGCTTCTAGAAGGTTATAGAACAGAGAAGGAAGTGCAGCATGTCAAAACACATTCCAGAAATAAGACCTAGAGGATGTGTTGATGGGTGGATTTTGGGACGTAAGAATAATCAGAAGTAGAGACATTCAACCCCCCCACCTGGTTTCTGGTTGGAATGTGTAAGTTCGTGGTGGTACCTTTAAGTAAGTTGAGGGAGTCTGGGGAAGAAAGTACTGACCAATAAATATTTGTTGAATTAAAGAACTAGGAGATGGGTTGTGCACGATAGTTTTGATTGTATAATTAGATACCGTATTTCCTTGCATGACTCCTCATTCGTGAGTTGTCCGTGGCTGTTCCGTGGCTACTCCCATGATTTTATTGTTTTTAATCCAATGGCTGTTCTTCCTCGTAGCTATCCTCTCATTATTAAACTCTGCCTTTTCTGAGTTAGTTTACTATGATAGTTTTCTCTTTTCTTTCTTTCTCCCCCTCTCTTTCTCTTCCACCCCTTCCCCTCCTGCCCCACTCTCTCACGCCATCTTTCACACTGTTTATTTTTGGTATCTCTCCTGTTATTTATTTTTATCCTCTAGAAGTAGATCTTTTCTGAGTTACATTTCTCACATTTTTCTCTCTTTTTATCAATATCTATTTAGCTCCCCACCTTGCTTACTTCAGGTATCTGCATTACTAACTTACCAAAGAGCTGTCTCTATTCAATGTATCTTCCCAACCTCAACCCATCATCCTATGTCGTATCATTTGTCATTACTGACATTTCTATCTAGTTTTGTTTATTTATTCATTGTCTGTCTCTTTCCAAATACTATACTAGTCCCACAAGGGCAGCAACTTTTTTTTTTTTCCCCATCCTGTTAAAAAACAAAAAAAAATTCAAAACAGATCTTGGATGCTAACAGCCAAGACACTGGCTGCCTTGTGAGGGGTAATGATGATGGGCAGGCTTCTAAGATTTTGACATGTTTTGTTTCTTGACCTGAGTAGAATTTACACAGATGTGTTCATTTTATGCAAATTTGTTAAACTGTACCCTTGTGATCTGTGTACTTTTCTACATTTCTCTTATACTTGAAGGACAGTTACAGAAATAAACATTTTAAA
>CAUYQV010158885.1:0-23601 GCA_963574575.1 Galagoides demidoff | reverse complement strand
TTTGAAATTATTGAGTTCTTGGTACATCTTTTGAATAATTTCTTGAACTTCTACTTCCTTTCTTTCTTCCATTCTGTTAATCTTACTTGCTATCCACTTTCTGAACTTGATTTCTGACATCTCAGCCATTTGCTTGTGGATGGAGTCTTCAATTATGTCTGCCCCATTTTTCCTTGGGGGAGTTGATCTACTCTGGTTATTTGATTTGCCAGAGTTTTTCCACTGATTCTGCCCCATTCTGAATTTACCTTGTTTGGAGGCTTTATCAGAACTGTTCAGTCAGTGGCTTCTTCTGGTTGTCCAGAGAGAGAAGCAGAGCGTGTCTGTTGTCTACTCCCAGTTCTCGGGTGCTGGGGCAACTGGGGTGCAGTGGAATGGCAACAGCTGCACGGGAGTGTGCATAGCCGGATTAGACCTCGTTCAGCCTGCCAGGGTGACCAGGGGGCCGGAGACCGGCAGTAGCTGGATCAGTCCTAGTTCAGCACCCTGGAGCAGCCAGTGGGTGGGGGAATGGCAGCGGTAGTGTAGGGTACACGAGCGACCAGATCAGTTTTAGTTCAGCCCCACCACAGTAGCTGGGGGGTAGCAGAGGACTCCTTCACCATGGCTTGTTGGACGTGTATGGCACTAGCAAGCCAATCTATGCCCGGGCATAGCATGGGCGCCCGGAGTGGGGAACTCTTTCACTTCCATCTGTGGGATGCACATGGCTCTAACAAGCAGTTCTGGGCTGGCCCAGAGCGCTAGACTCCTCCACCACCTCCTGCAGGGCGCACTTGGCTCTAGCAAGCAGTTCTGGGTCCACCCAGCACAGGTGCCTGAAGCAAGGAACTCCTCCCCTGGCCCCTGTGGGGTGTGCAGTGTCTATAAAGCTGTTTTGGGTCTGCCTGGAACGGAGGACTCCTCCACCTCTGCCTGCGGGACACCCGTGGCACTAGCAAGCAGTTCTGGGCCCACCCAGAGCCCTGGAGCAGGGATCTCCTCTGCTGCCCGTGGGGTGCACAGCTCTAGCAAGCAGTTCTGGGTCCTCCCAGAGTCTGGGACTCATCTGCCATCACCCGCAGGGGTGCACAAGGCTCTAGCAAGTGGTTCTGTGCCTTCCCAGAGCAGTGGAAGTCCTCTGCGACCATCCACAACCCGCAGGAGGTGTGCAGCTCTAGCATGCAGTTCTGTGCCCACCCAGAGCCCTGGAGCAGGGATCTACTCTGCCACCTGTGGTGCGCGGCTCTAGCAAGCAGTTCTGGGTCCTCCCAGAGTGGGGGACGTGTCCACTGCCACCCACGGGGGTGTGCAAGGCTCTAGCAATTGGTTCTGTGGCTGCCTGGAGCAGGGAAAGTCCTCTGCAGCCACCCGCCACCCTCAGGAGGTGTGCGGCTCTAGCATGCAGTTCTGCACCCGCCCAGAGCCCTGGAACAGGGATCTACTCTGTCGCCCATGGGGCACGTGGCTCTAGCAAGCAGGTTTGGGCCCTCCCAGAGTGGGGGACTCGTCTGCTGCCACCCACGGGGGTGTGCACGGCTCTACCAAGTCGTTCTGTACTTTCCCGGCACATGGGACTTTTCTGCAGCCACCTGCCACTTGCAGGAGGCAGGCAGCTCTAGTAAGCAGTTCTGGGGACTGCATTGTACCTGTATTTTGTGTTCGTAAATGATCTTCCTTGGATTTACAGCTTGCCGAACTTCTTTCTGGGTTCAGCTCCCCATCTTTGGCTTCATAGATTCTGATTCCAAACAGTTTTTCTTCCTTTGCTCAGGAGCCTCTGACCAGGGTTGCTACCAGTCAGCCATCTTCCCAGAATCCCCCCTTTCTGTTTTCTTAATGAAGCCTTTTAATGCTATAAATTTCCCTCTAAGAACTTCCTTTGCAGTATCCCACAGGTTTTGATAGTTTGTGGCTTCATTATCATTTTGTTCCAGAAATCTGATGACCTCCTTCTTAATCTCATCTTTGACTCGGGTATCATTCGACATAAGGTTATTTAGTTTACATGACTTTATTTGAGTATGAAGATTTCTATTGCTATTGAGTTCAACTTTTATTCCATGATGGTCCAAGAAGATACAGGGAATAATTTCTATTCTTTTGAATTTGTTGAAGTTAGACTTGTTTCCTAAGATAAGATCAATTTTGGAGGATAATCTATTGGCTGATGAGAATGTCTATTCAGTTTTGTTAGGCTAAAATGTTCTTTATATGTCTGTTAAGTCCATTTGTTCTAGGGTCAAGTTTAAGTTCATTATTTCTTTGTTTAGTTTCCTCTTGAAGGATCTGTCCCAAACTGTTAAAGGAGGGTTAAAATCTCTGACTACTATAGTGCAGGAAGGCATCATATTGCTCTGATCAGTTAAGATTTGTTTCATAAATTGAGGAGCATTCAGGTAGGATACATACTTGTTAATTATTGAAATATCATCTTGTTGTGTGCTTCCCTTGACAAACATGTAGTGTCCATCCTTGTCTTCTTTTATTTTTGTTGGTTTAAATGCAATTATATCTGCAAATAAGATTGCACCCTCAGCGTTTTTCTGCATTCCATTTGCCTGGATTAATGTTGCCCATCTCTGCACCCTGAGTGCCTCTGAAAAGGAGAATTCAACCCATTTGCATTAGTTGAAAGAATTGATAGGTATGGTGAAGTTTTGGTCAGCTTGTTTTTCATAGGTCCAGAGCTTAACTCTTTCACCATTGTAGAAGCTAGGTTTTGTTCTTTAATTTCTGGGTGAGCTTACTTTGGTGGTGGACCACTGTGCTAGTCATTATGAAGAATGGGTCTGATACTTCTTGTAGAGCTGGTCTAGTTATGGCAAATTTCCTCAACACATGGATGTCAGTGAAGTATTTCATTTCTCCATCACAAATGAAACTCAGTTTAGGGGATATAGGATGTTGGGCTGAAAATTGTTTTGTTTTAGAAGGTTGATGGTCAATGACCATCCTTTTCTTGCTTGAAAAGTTTCAGCTGAAAGATCTGAGGTCATGGCTAGGTGGGCTGGCTCATGCCTGTAATCCTAGCACCCTGGGAGGCCAAGGCAGTGGATCACTTGAGCTCATGAGTTCGAGACCAGCCTAAGCACAAGCAAGACCTCATTTCTACTAAAAACAGAAAAACTGAGGCAAGAGAATCATTTGACTCCCAGAGTTGGTGGTTGCTGCAAGCACCTCAGCACTCTACCCAGAATGACAGCTTGAGACTCTGTCTCAAAAAACAAAAAAAAGGAAAAGATCTGAGGTCATCCTGATATTTTTTGCAAGAAAAGTAATATTTTTCTTACACCTGGATGCTTGCAGGATTTTCTCCTTTGTATTACAACATGTCTAGGGGATGCTTGATTTAGATTGAGTCATGCCAGGGTTCTGAAACTATCTACTCTCTAAATTTCTGTGTTTCTCACAATACTTGGGCAGTTCTCCACCATAATTTCTTGGAGTAGACTGAGCATTTATACTCTTGGGACCATCCTCTTCTCCTTCAGTAATCACTATAATTTGTTCTCCTTTTTTCTGCCTCTTTGAATGCTTAGGATTGTTCAAAATTCTTATCTTCAGTTTCTTAGATTTTTTTCCCCTCCCATTCAACTCTATTATGAAGGTCTCTACTGTGTTTCAAGGCCCCTTGAATGCCTTTTTCAATTCCTTAAGCTCTTCCATATCTTTCTTTATTATGTCCATATCCTTAGTGAATCATCTTATTTTCCATCCATATTCTGAATTCTCTTTCTGATGTTTCAGCAACTTCTCTGTGGATGTTATTTTCTGATGTATCCCCTTTGGAATCTCTGGGGGAGTTGATCTGCTCTAACTTTTCAAGTTACCAGAGTTCTTCTGCTGATTCCTCCCTATGAGTATTTTCAGCTTCTTCTTTTTCTTAATGTTAATTAGTTTTTTTAGTTGAATTGATAGTTTGTCCTTGAATAGTTGTTGAAAGATAATCTAATAGGGGCCCCTTAGGAAGCACTGTACTAACCTATTTGATAATTAAATCTGGCAGGGTTAGACTAGTTTGTAAGGCCTCAGGAACTGGAGCTAACCACCTTCTCCACTGAGCTGGAGCTTGTGGTTGTGGTTTATCCCTGACAGCCTCATACAGGCCCCTTTCAGGGCTATAGCCAAAGATTCTGATGGTTGGCTTGGTGAGACAGTGCAGCTTGGCTCTGTCTTGATGTCAGTCTGCCCTCTACCCAATCCTAAGGAGTTGCAATATTCTGGAATCTCTGCTGAGCAAAGATACCTGTGGCCCTGCCCCCACTAGGGATAATTGGAGGAGGATAATTCACAGACAGACCTTCTGAGTCTGCCTCTCACTAATGCAACACCACCACTCATCTAACAAAGGCAGACAGGTGGTGAATAAGGAGCCCCAGATAGCAGCTCCAAGGGAACAAGAAGCAGCAGTCAGCCCTGGCCCAGAGGTCCAGTCACAATTATTCCAGCAGCATGGCCTCCTCCCACCCAATCAAGCTCAGAGGGATGCCTGGAGGGCAGCACTGGCCCATGGATTCCAGTCAAAGTCACTCAGGCACTGTGGGCACTATCTAGCCAATTGAGCTCAGAGGTTGATTCAGTGGGCTAAAAACAGAAATCTGCAGGCAGATCTGCCTCAGAATTCCTAAGGAGGTGGAGAAGGGTCTTTTCTAGTGGGAAGAGACAAGGACAGTTTGCCTCTTTCCTCACCAGAATTAGGACTGTGACACCACTGTTCTTGCATTGCAGCTCAGTGAACACACCAAACACGCAGGTCTCTGCAGGGGCAGTCCTTCAGGCAACTAGCATAGGAGGAAGGGTGAGCTGTGTGCACAGGATTATAGGAAAATATTTAGTCACCTTTGTGCCAGGTGGGATGGGGCCTTAGCTCAGAGGTGGGACCTCACTGGTGAAGGAGGACTGAGATTTAGCCACTCACCCATGGGGTAAGATGAGAAGACTTTCATTCCCTGCTTGCTGGTGGGAAAGTCCACTGTGGAGCTCCCATTTGGGGGAGGAGTCTCCCATCCTCTTGGTACTGGGCTCCCTACCTGATCTTATTGTCTTTCTTCCACTTTCTTGTTCCTGTGGTTTGACTCAGCCTGGATGATGTACACCCTACTTTCTTCTCTCTGTGCTCTGCTACCCACTTTCAGCTTCTGTAAGTCCACTTCAGTCCAATATCTCTCCCTCTGGACAGGAGCCTCTGGTGAAAGCTGTACTTCTAGTCAGACATCTTGGCTCCTCCCTCTGACAAGTCACTTTCACTCAGTTTAGAACAGAAGTGGTCATATGGCTCTGCTTATCTGTAAGAGGGAAAATGTGCATGAGCACTCCTGCCTTTATCTTAAATGTCTGAAACACATTGCCCTGCCATTCCCCTCCGGCATCTATTGCTGGTACACTGGCATCTATTGCTTCTGTAAAAGGATAGGCAACTCAATAATGCACTTAGGTTTAAACTAGCACAAGGGGAAGATAGATAGTCAAGACAAATGACTTCAGTACATTTGATTCCTGGATCAAGAAATTAAACTTCTGAGCCATATCAACACATCTGTCACTGTGAGTTTGAATAATCTTCTAGGAATCCTTTGACATTTTTGACTAATGGAATCATTACAGCCTGTAAGTAAGTAAAATACCTTTTGTTTACCTTGACTAAGGTAAATAGAGAGAATGAACAGACAATAAACACATGAGTTTGTTTGGTCAAGAGCAAGATGAAAGACATTTTCACTGCACCGTGGCTTCATTGAGCTGTTATTTGTGGTGGGGTGACTTTCATTGCCCTGTCCTCTAAGAAAGCATGTGCATTGAAAAGAGCCCCATACCCCACTTCATTCACACAAAAATGCATAATGGCATAGAAGATGAATCTATCAGGAAATTCCTCTAATTTAAGTGAAGCTGAAACTCCAGGGATTAAAGGTAATAAACATTATTGTTTCTTTTTACTGATGCTTAGCTCAAAATGTTTATTCAAAAGAACTAAGGAGAGAAGAAACACAAAATATAGGATTTGCATGCTTCAGAATTAAGTAGGGAAAGCAATTTCAAAGCAAAAATAGATGCCACCAGTCCCCATTCTTATTTGAGATCTCAGGCAAAGTTAAATAAGACTTTGACAGTTATCTGCCACATTGAGTTTTCAGGCAATGATGCACATCAGGTGCTCTGTGGAGCTTTAAAGTACACATACACTCAGGTCAGGCCCTAGGGATTCCTGATTCCATCAGGCCTAGAGTTGGGCACAAGCATCATAGTTTTCAAAGTCCTAGATAAGAATATTATTTTGTTACTAAATTTTTTAAACTAAAGAGGTAATACCTTCTACTCTCTGAAAGAGCTATGAATTCTGCCTCAGTTCTGCCATGGAATTTGCAACCACTGACATAGCCTCTGCTTATTCAAATTAGTGAACTGAGTCAGTGCCATCTCCACAGAAAAGTAATTACCAAGGCCAAAACACTGTCTAGGACTTTCTTAAATAATAATTGTTATTTGCAGCCAAATAATTAATAATCAAATCCTATTTATCCACATTGGTTTTTGAACTGTGCCTGCTTGTTGCCTGACAATGAGGGGACTGTCAGCATGTGACAGCAGGACAATGACATTTACCTTCTCTCTGCAGGTGGGAAAAGAGCAAATCCCATGCCATGCACCCCTCCTTACCTTCACCCATTTCCAGCCACACCAGCCAGCCTTGTCCTGCATGTCAAGAGGTCTGCATATAGGACGGGCCTGAATGGGCAATAACATGGACTAGATGGTCCCCAGCTCAAGCAGTTGCTCATAGTTGGGGTGGAGCTTCAGCTGTGGTCTGTGCACAGTCCAGTCTAGCTGGAAGAGTGTGTCCCCTACTTGGGGTGGCTGGTCAGCATCAGAAAAGTCCACCACAGAGTAGGGGTGGTTAGGGAGCATAGTCACTGAGAACTCAGAAGCGACTGAGCTCTGAAACCCATTAGCATCTAGACTTTCAGAGGCCCTATGTTTGGACTCAAGTCTTCTAGAAACTCAGATAAAGGGACAAAAGCTGATTTTCATAAGATTCACTTTTGGCTCTAACAAACATAGAAAAGGGGCAGGGATAAATGTTTAATGAACTTGGAAATCAAGTAAGAATATGCTATAGGAGTCTTTGACAAAAGAAGTAACTTTTAATTAACTTTCTTTACTGATTTTGTTTGTCTGATTGGTTTTTGTTTTGTTTTGTTTTGTTTGTTTTGAGACAGTCTCACCCTGTTCCCCTGGGTAGAGTTCATCACAGCTCACAGGAACTTCAAACTCCTGGGCTCAAGTGGTCCTCCTGCCTCAGCCTCCCAGGTAGCTAGGACTATAGGTGCCTGCCATAATGCCCAGCTATTTTTTAGAGATGTGGTCTTGCTCTCTGGGGCTAGTCTCAAATTCCTGAGCTCAAACAATCCACCTGCCTTGACCTCCCACAGTGCTAGGATTACAGGCATGAGGCCACCTCACCCCACTCTTCACTGATTTTTTTAAAAAATGACAATGTGGATAATTCCTTGACTAACCTTCTTGCACAAATTGAGAGCAGAACTTTCCATAGAATGGCAGGCCAGCCCCTTCCTCATCTGGGCCTCCCTTACAGATTCAGCCCCCAGGCCCAGCCAATAGCACTGCACCTTGGGCAGAGAACTGGCCTATCCCTGTCATCCAGGCCATGCCATGCCTCAGAGCACATAGACCAGCTGTTGCCTCTGGCTGGGTGTTTTGGGTCCCCATCTTCTGTCTTGTGAAATCAGGATAACAGGTCAAAACCCAGACTGGATGTCACTACCTCTGCAATGGCCCCCACTCAACCTTCTGTCAGGCAGAGGTAGTCTCTGCACCTCCTGCTGGTTCCTTGGGGCATTCTCACGGGCAGCCAAGACTGACAGTTGATGTCTTAGAGTTGATATCTATGACATATTCATTTGAAATTCAACTATTCTATTTCTCTCACTTAGGGTGAATACAAGTGAAATTAAGTAGTAATTTAATTTCTTTTTTATTAAAATAGCATGAACAGTATGATCACTTTGGTCTGCACATTTATCTTCTTTCTCTATATATGTATATAGTAGAATACTGTATCTGAATATGATGGTTGTTTCTGAGTGCTGGGATTATGTATAATTTTTTAAACTGATTTTTGTATGTTTCCATATTGCCAGAATTTTTTAATGAGGCAGTTTTAATAAACTTAATAGCTATTTTTAAAGAGCCCTTTCTGTCTTACCTAAAAATGTCTGTCCACCTCCATGCCATCACTATCATTACATGCTCCTGTGCTTTTACACAGCCCTCACCATAATTTGTAGCTATATGCTTATTTATTCATTTTTTTGCTTATTTATTTTCCTTGTCTCTTGACTATAAACTCCTCAAAGGAAGGACTATGTTATTTTATTCTCCTCTGTATACCCAATACCTGGCACAGAGCAGATGCTCGAAAATATCTGTTGCTTAATGAAGAGATAGATGGATTCATATGTGACAGAATATAAGGCAGTCCCACTACCAGGGAAATGAAGAGAGAGTGAATGATTCCATTAGGAGAAATCCAAAGAGACATGACAGAGGGGACACAGGAACTGACTATTGAACTTTTAGGAGGACATTCCCAGGCAGTGATAAGGAAGAGCTTTGCAGGCAAGGGGTGGGGATACAAAGACAGGGAAGCAAACATGTACTCACAAAATCAAAGCTGAGTGTGGCCAACAGGTAGAGAGGGAGATCTAGGGAAATAAGGCAGAAGAGATGGCTTGAAACCAATTATGCAGAGCCTTGTTTTGGCAGATGGATCAGTAATGTCCATAAAAGAACTGCAAAATCAGATTATAATGGGGATTTTTTTCATTAACTTTGTATTTTGAAATAATTTCAGACTGTAGAAAAGTAGCAAAAATAGAGTTCCCATATACTCTTGACTAATTCTCCCTAATGTAAGAGAATAAGTCGTAACCAAAATGCAATTTCAAAACCAAGAAATCGGCTGGATATGGTGGCTCGTGCCTGTAATCCCAGTATTTTGAGAGGCCAAGACAGGAAGATTGCTTGAGGCCAGGAATTCAAGATCAGCCTGGGCAATATAGTGAGACTCCTGTCTCTACAAAACAGTTTAAAACTTAGATGCACCTAATGACATACACCTATAGTTCCAACTGCTCCTGAGGCTGAAGTGGGAGGGTTGCTTGATCCAGGATTTTGAGGCTGCAGTGAGCTAAGGTTGTACCACTGCACTCCATCCTGGGTGACAGAGCAAGGTGCTGTTACCAAAAAATAAATAAACCAAGAAATTAACTGGTACATTAGTGTCAACTAAATTATGGACTTTATGCGGATTTCACCAGTTTTGTACTAATGTGTTTGTTCCATCCTGAGTCCCACCCAGGAATCCCACTCTGCATTAGCTGTGCCTCCTTGGGGTCCTCCCATCTCTGGCAGCCCCTCACTTCTCTTGACCTTTATGAAAGACTAAAGACTAAAGACTACTAGCCAGTTATTTTGTAGACTGTCTTCCACTTTGAGTTTACCTAATGCTTTTCATGATGGCAGTACGGTTATGGATTTTGGCCCTTCTTAGCACTTATGATGTTGTCACCTGACATTGTGCTGGTGATGTTAACCTTGATCGCTTGGTTAAGACTGTCCCTGCCAGCTTTCTCTACTGTAAAATTATAATTTTCCCCTTTGTAATGAATATGTATATTAGATACTTTTTAAAAAAAAGTTAATGTATATATTTATATACAACATGATATTATAGAATAAATATAAATAGCAAAATGGTTACTATAGTGAAGCAAATTAATATATCCATCATCTCACATAGTTTAAACAGATACTTTGGGACTATGCAAATATCCTGTTTCTCCTCAAAGTTGTGTCTACTAACGAGCATCTAACAGAGGACTTTGTCTACAACATTACTATGTTAGAGACTTTCAATTTTCCTCATTTCTTCCACATTTATTAATTGGAATTTTCTATAAGGAACAGCTGTCTCTTCACACCAATTACATATATAATCAATCACATCGTTTATAATCCAGCGAGCATCCCTAGAGCTCCTCAGCCTCACCCACTCACTCTTCTGCTTGTCAGCAGGGAGCAGCATTGAGCTCTGCTGCTGACTGCAGAAAGGATACTTGGGGATGGAGGCTATTCCTTGGCCAAGCTCAGCTTCAGGGACTATGGCCAGCATTAACGCCTTCTGCTTCAGGAACTGCAGAGCCCATTCTGCCCATCCACAAGATGACTGCATCTCTGATGTCAGGACTCTTGCACATCAGAGACACAAAGTCCCTAGAATCACTGCTGTGGTAACCATAACTTAATTTTGATGGTTAACAGATTCTCTCCAAATACCCTAGGCTAAGACTTTAGTTCCTCCCACTGTGGCTTCAACCCAAGTTCTGGCCATCAACCCTTCATGCACATAGCCTGTCCCATCGCCTCTGTCTTCACAAAGGTATGTGCACTCGTGGGTCAAGGCCAGGTTTCTGCTCTTCCTCTCCCTTCATCCCTCAAAGCTGTGATGGGTAAACTCCCACTTCTGCCCACCTCCTCCCTTCTCTCCATTAGGCCCACCTCTAATGCAAGCTTTGTCCAGTTATGCTCAACTTGAATGGCAATTGAGAAAAAGGTGTGTGGAAAAAAATTGCACACAGTGAAATTCTACTTACTGTCAACTTAGTTGAGAATCACTTACTGTTCACAGACAATTTACAACTAAATAAGTAACTATAATTCAAACACTCTCATCAATAGAATTTGGAGAAAATTGTACAGTTTTGGTGCTTTCCACTTTAATATCCTACTTTCATGAAACATCCCATTAATGGAAAAGATTTTTAAACAACAGCATGTCTTTGTTAGAAACTTTCTTACAAATTTTGAATTATGTGCTAAGCCCTCAGCTGCTTCTCCAAATAGTCCCCTCCTGAACCCAACTTCCTACATCCTTTCTACCAAAGCCCCAGCTTTCAAATCCTTGAAATGAGGGAGGCTGGTTCAATTGAAAAGTATACATTTTTCAAAGTTTGTACTTATCTGGAATTCAGAAGAGAAATTCATTTTTAAAATCCAAATTTTATTTCCTTTTTAAGTCTCTCATTTTGAAGTCTGATGCAATAATTAACTTCTCTCTTTGTTGCAAGGAAACTCAGATCTGGATTCAGTCCTTTGTAAAGATAGTGTTTAATGTTTGCAATTCCATTTGCTACATAGTTTTGAATAGAAGAATATGAGGCCTTGAGAATGGAGAAAACTCTTTGTGTTTCTCCTCCTGGGGGCTTGGGTAGCTTCAAGGTGCTAATCAAGTCCAAAAACAAGGTGTGAACCCAGACACAGTGGATTGCCTGTGCTCATGGGTTCAAGACTAGCCTGAACAAGAGTGAGACCCTGTCTCTAAAAATAGCTGGGTGTTGTGGCAGCCACCTGTAGTCCCAGCTACTTGGGAGCCAGAGGCAAGAGTATCACTTGAGCCCAAGAGGTGGAGGTTGCTGTGAATTATGATGCCTCAGTGCTCACTGAGGGTGACAAAGTAAGACTCTGTCTCAAAAAAACAAAAACAAACAAAAAAACCCACCAGGAGACAATTCACGGTACAGACTCTGGACAAATCTCCAAGACAGTTCTCCTCTTCAGTGTCCAGGGAGAAATAGATTCTTTGTAGGGAAAGCAAAATCTTCATATCTTTGGGAAGAAACTGGGATCCGAAAGAAAAAGCACAAAACTGGAGGTGCCCAGGTTTCTCTGCATTCTTTGTTTACACAATTGTCAAAGGAAGATACCACATGCCCTAACTTACATTCTGCGACCAGACTAAGACTTGGCATATTAGTCATGGAAAGCTCTGAGAAGATGAAAGTGCTATAGTAACATCAGGTGGCCTGATGTTATTTAACTTTTTGTCAATTAAGCAAAGTTCTTTGGTCCTACTAATATTTGTGGTCCCAACTAATTCCTTCAAGCAGCTTCACAGCCATTCACAAGTGTGTTGTTTAGCTTTACTTCCTTTTCTTTACCAGATTGGGGACATCTCTTCACAAACACAAAAAACCCAAAATTATCTGGGGCATATTTTCTCTAGGAATTATCTTTATACCATAGGAGGGCGTATCCTGGTACCCCTATGGAATAAGAATAATTAAGATATCAACATGTGGAATCTTAGATGTCAACTAAGATGCTCAGCAATTTTAGACACTTATTTCTCCAAAGTGACAAGATTGTGGGTGAATCAGCCAGGTAAGTTTGCACAGTTTGTGTGTTGCACAAATACTCCCAACCCCATCTCTACCTCTGCATGAGGAAAAAGGCCTTCTCCTGTGCCGTTTGATTGCAAAGTTATGTAGTCAAGATACTGTACCTGCCAAAAGTCTTTTTCCAGCTTGTATAAAGGTTCCACACAGGCTAGAGTTCTAAGTGTTGTGGGTGGTTATTTAACCTCCTTGTGGTGGAGCTGGGCATGAAGCAGTGGCAGTGAGTATGGCTTTTCTTTTCTGTTTGAATCTGGCTCTGTCACCTCTAAGACCATGGGCTCCTCCAGAGGACCTTCTTTCCTCTCTCTTCCTCCTACTTTTTATGTAGTTTCATTCTTCTTTTTCTTCTCTTCCCTCTCTTGTTTCCTCTCATCTTTTCCTGTCCTTTCTTCTCACTCTAGAGACAGACTGAAGGGTGAGAGCCATCCCATTGATTGCATTGATTGCCCTCCTCACATCGTAGTGATTGAAGACATCCCTCCAATCCCCTTGGAGTTTCTGCTCATGGTCAAGTCTTGACACAATACAAAGGAGTAGAAGTCTTGCCTCATTGTTTTTATCCTTTTAACATCCTACCAAACCCCTCCTTCTCTCTGGTGGTGAGGGTCTCAAGCTCCCAGTGAAGCTAACTTTATCTTGTGGTGGGTAATTGGCCAACTTCATTGCCTCAATCAGATGTGTCATCATTTATAAGCAACGTGCTTGGGATACTGTGTTTAGCCACGAAGGAAGAATCTCAGATTTGGGACAGATCTTCCCTTGTGTAAATGATGGGCAAATTTTTAATAGAAGAATCCCTCAAACATGTGCTTCCTCTGCCTTTAGTATTTTTTTTAGGTATTTTTCACAGATGAGTTTGAAACAAAATTGCCATCCTCCATGCCTGCCCGCACTTCTCCCATTTTTGAACCTGAGATTATAATCTTTCCTCTGGATGGCTCGTATCAGAGCTTTCAAACTGACCATCCCAAAAGCTATAGCAACCATCTTCGCAGCCAGGCTCATCCAAAATCTGTCCTCGGAAGTCTACCATCCACCCTTCCTTCAGCAGAACTTCCCATGCTCCCCACTCAGTACTCCAAACACAAGAAGAGTAAAGTGTGGGGGTATGGTGCAGAAGAGCAAGATCTGGAAGGTGCCACCCTCAGCATGAGGTTTTAAAGTTACCATTTCTAATCCTACTTTTGGCAATTTTGCATCATACTCTATGATACGTTCATTTTTGTTTTGAAATAAAAATCATATTTCCCTAAATCTTTAAATAAAATTGATCTTGCAGAACAATGTTTATCCTGTGGTTTCAGGAACCCTCAGGGACCCAGGCTGAGAAGTAAGGGTCCTTGATGAAATTCACATTTCTTTGTGTGTCATTCAAGGGCTATCGGGATGTGTGCCTCTTCCTCTCTGCAGCCCCAGCCTCGAGCCAGCTTTCTACAATTCAGTCACACTGAGCACCTTGCAATTCTGTAACCACCATCCTAATCCCTGACTCAGGGTATTTCCTCTAACTAGATTGCACCCCTCCCACATTTATCTACCTGTCTTCTAGACCCAACTCAGAGACCAGCTTGCCCTCTGATGCTCTCCACAGAAAGCCGCAACAGGCCCGTTACCTTCTCCCGCTTCATGCCACTGAAGCCCTCTTGCTGCTAAAGCCCACACCTGTCCCACAACACTGCATTGGAGAGTGACTTGCTGTCTGGCTGCTCTTCCCCAGTGGGCTGAAAATTTCTTTTGGCAATGTCTTATTGGTCTTGGCATTCCCAGGACTGGCACATGGTGAGATGGGAGTGGATATGGCTGAGACACTTCACCCTGGTGCTCACCAGAGCTGACTTGGTGGATCTGAATGAACAAGGGCTGTCTTTTCCCTCTCTCATACTCCTTACCTATCCCTGCCATGCCCTCTCTCGAACAGGACAGTTCCAGGTGGACAAGGACACCCCTGTCACAAGTGTGCCAGTGGTCTCCCCCAATGAGCCCTCCAAACAAGCTTTCAAGGCCTGACACACCATATGTGCTCTATGAATATATGCTAAATTTTTGAATGAACCAATAGTTGGCACCATTGTTGTCTGACTTAGTTGTGTTATATTTTTTTCAGTCTTATCTTCCAAAGAGTCCTGATATCTGAATCCTCATGATCTAACAAAATATAAACTCTTACTAAGCATTCAATGAATGCATAATAAATAAATGAAGACATGAACTAATCTTTTCACATATATTTTCATGTTTCTAAAATAAATACATGTACCCATTTTAACTTAACACCACAATACCTACTGTGTTTGCCAGCTAGCTAAGGAACCAGCTTGTCACTAGAAATGGTCTCTTGACAAATGGATGATGATTGAAATATCTTTCTGAAATGTGTGGTCACATTTCAGCAGGTAACCAGCATGATTTTTAAAAATTTTAGGCTTGAGTGCAGTGGCTCACGCCTGTAATCCCAGCACTATGGGAGGCTGAGGAGGGAGAACTGCTTGAGCTTAGGAGTTGGAAACTTGCCTGAGTGAGAGTGTGACCCCGACTCCTAAAAAATGGAATAACCCAGCTGGGTGCCATGGCAAGCACCTGTAATCCCAGCAGCTTCCAGAGGCTGAGGCAGTGGGATGCCCACAGCCTGAGTCTCAGGCTGCAGTGAGCCAGGATGCCATTGCCCAGAGGGTAGGACTCTGTCTCAACAACAACAATAACAAATTTAGGCTTGTGTTTTAAAATTTCAAGCTTCTTTTGAGTAACTTGTATCTCTACCATGGTTAATATAATTAAATGGGCCAAGCCATTGTCCTAAAAGTAAGGGCCACCTCTGTTCCTGAGTATAAGTGCTCTGTAAATGTGACATTGAAGCAGCCTAAGCATGTCAAGCATGTTGATAGAGCTAAGTGAAGGTGCTGGGTGCTCTACGAAGGTCACAGGGAATACTCAAAGACGCTTTTGGGTCAACATTTGTTCATTCTTCTCCAGTGTTTAATGTACAATAGAAGATATGATACTTCTGGAATTTTTGAACAATACCCAATTTTAGTTGAGATCAATGATGCCCTTTCCTTGATCACCATTAAGTTACAGCTTTATTGCCAGGGACTAATAAGATGCACTTTGGGGGCCAGGAATAAGTAGATAAACTTTAGGCTGGGAAGGATTTTTGTCTCTCCCAAATGCTAGAGCAGTGGTCTCCATTTTTCATTTTTTATTGCCCACTTCTACCAGTAAAATCTTTCTGATTGACATCCCTAATTATTTATTTATAAATTATGTTAGTGTATCTGTGCTTTTATAAAATTCATCAAAATGGAAATTTAAAGAAGTAATATAAAATGAACAGAGGTAGGGCACAGTGTGGCTCATGCCTATAATCCCAGCACTCTGGGAGGCTGAGATAGGTGGATCACCTGAGGTCAGGAGTTTGGGACCAGACTGAGCAAATGCAAGACCCTATCTCTACTAAAAACAGAAAAACTAACCAGGTATTGTGGCAGGTTCCTGTAGTCCCAGCTACTCAGGAGGCTGAGGCAAGAGGATTGCTTGAGCCCAAGAGTTGTTGCTGTGAGCTACAATGCCAGGGCACTCTACCCAGGGTGTCAGAGTCTTACTCTGTCTCAAAATAAATAAATAAAATAAAATGAGTAGAAATAGAAATTCTCATATTTTCTCCTCTCATTCCAATAAACTATCCCACTGACTAAACGGACTCACAACTTGCTTCCAGCAGGCTTGGTGAGAAGGTTCCTCAATGTCAGGTGACTAAGTACATGTGGTCCCAACTCACCCATTGTCTCACTCCCGTCCATTAATTGTATCAAAAGCAATTGGCTTTACTTGGGAGAAAAAAATGATAATTCGACGATTGAATGATGCTGTAAAAGGCTTTATTTGCTGTGGAACAAGCTAAATGCTATATTTCATTTCAAATAAAAAGTGCTAGACTGCTGATTATACTGTAGGATAAAGAAAAAGGCAATAAAGCTGCAATGTATCTCCGAAGCGTGTCAAATGGTGTGGTAAAGAAAAGAAGGGCTTTATCTCTCAGGGCTATAAACAGGGAACAACTCAATTTCCCATTCCAGGAACCCCACAGCCATCAAGGCACTCTATAGAGCACTCAGGACTTGTGATAGTAGCAAGTGCTACAGTGGCAGTCCGTGTGGTTCTCCACCTTGGCATTGCCCATTACTGTGGCCTAATGGGGAGGAAAAAATAAATATATTAGATAGATAAAATTCAAAAATGTTAAACAAAATTGCCCATAGTCTGCTGAACTAAATGTATGCATGCTACATTCACACAGTCTCCCATTCCCAGGGGATCTTTTTTACTCTAAAAGGATAGGTCTGCCTGTGTAAGGATGCTGTACTTTTTCCCAACCTGCCCTGTCACCTCTTCCCTCTTCTCTTCATTCTGAGTACATCCAGCCTATGCCCATAAGAGGACTGACTCTTAACCAAAAGGTACAAATGCAGCGCCTAACTGTACAAATGCCAAAAACCAGAATAGCTTTGGACAACTTCAGCATTAAACCCATGGGTGTACTCTGTGGACGCTTCCCTGGCTGGAGTGAAAGCTTCTGGGACCTTCAAGTTCCCACCTTGGTAAATGCTTTGGCCACACAGCATGTAGCCTCAGAGGTGATGTTTTTTGGAACCAACATTGTTTTCTTGGACCTTGCCGGTGTGGGGTATGCTCTGGAGAAGCAGCAGCCCATGCACTGGTAAACTGGGGCACCCAACCTGGAGAAGTATTTGTTTTCCTTTAACTTGCATTCTGGGCAACCTATCAGGAAAAAAAAAAAAAGACAAAGAATAAAATAATCCAAAAATGGTTCAAAAATAAAGTATGAATTTTTCTTTTTTATGAAATAGTAAACATATTTTTTCTAAGGAAAATGAAAGAGAAACAAAGACTTTCTAGCTATATATTAATCCTCATATGCATATAATATCAATTTGCACTGATTACAGGTTTTTGGGAAACCTGGGAAAAAAATTTTTACAGACATGCATAGGAGATCTCTGTCATGGCATTTTCTCTGTCCTCTATCCCAGCACCCCACTGCTAACTGTGCCTAGAGGGACACAAGAATTGACAGATGAAAACATCATGTTCATCTCAGAAGAAAATTTTGCCTAGAGGCAAAATATTTTCCCCTTAGACCCTGAGGTTATTTTTCTCCCTACAGAAACTCTAAAAAACATGTCAGAATTAAGAAAGCTTGTTGAGTGGAAAGAACCTGACATTAGATCAGGTATCTGCACTTGGGACTAGGGGTTAAAATATTACCACTTATCTAGAGAAAACCATAGCTCACAACTTCAAAGCAGATAGAATCTTATCAGCCACTACATGAGATATTTCAAACGATACAGCAAAATGAATTTACTGTGTGAAGTGGTTTTGTTTTCTTCACATGTTAACTGATGTGAAAATTCACCTGCAAAAGGCAATGTTAAAATCTTCTCAAATCTTCTGGGAGAAATGAAAGAAATGGAGCTAACTGAGTAAGGAGAATAAAGAATAATAAGGCATCTACTTCAGATGAAAATGTTCAGGCTGCTGTGTATATGGATATGTAAGATATTATTTTCACTGTACATTTTCTGAACCTAACTTAGTTTTACATTTACAACTCCAAATATCTACATCTGAATCCAACAGAAAAGATTTATCACATTTGAAAAGAAGGTGGAAATGTAATTAATGGCGTTACTGATGTGCATCTAGAAATGTGTGTTGTCCTTAAATACGCTAATCACAAGCCCAGGTGCACACCCTGCACTGTAAACTCTCCGTCAGGAAAGGAATGGAGGCCATGCAGAAGCACAGACAGCAGGGCCAGAGTGACAGCTGCACATTTCCTGTAGTGATCCATGGCTCTCCTGCAGAACAGACACAGAGAAAACAATGTTAACCTAAGATCGGCTTACCAGTCATAACAACAACTAGCTGTTTGAACGTTGCCTTTAGTGTCCTGGCCCCTCTACTTCAGGTCCCAATATGCTCTAAATAGAAAACCAAGTTCTCCTCAGGAAAAATATAGGGAACTGAATTTCCCACATTTCTCGCGTAAACCAGTACGTAAGATATCTTTTCTGTTTTTTTTTTTTTTTGAGACAGTCTCCATATGTTGCCCTCCGTAGAGTGCCATGGGATCACAGCTCACAGCAACCTCAAACCCTTGGGCTTAAGCAATTGTCTTGCCTCAGCCTCTCAAGTAGCTGAGTCTACAGGTGCCCGCCACAATGCCTGGCTATTTTTTAGAAACAGGGTCTCAGCTGGATGTGGTGGCTCACGCCTGTAATCCCAGCACTCTGGGAAGCTGAGGAGGGTGAATTGCCTGAGTTCACAAGTTCAAGACCAACCTGAGGAAGAGCGAGACACCAGTCCCTAAAAATAGCCAGACTTGTAGTAGACACCTGTAGTTCCAGCCACTCAGGAGGCTGAGGCAAGAGAATCTCTGGAGCCAAAAGATTTTGAGGTTGCTGTGAGCTATGCCCCCATAGCACTCTACCAGAGGTGACAAGATGACGCGGTCTCAAAAAAACAAAAAAATAGAGACAAGGTCTCACGCTTGTTCAGGCTGGTCTTGAACTTGTGAGCTCAAGCAGTCCATCTGCCTTAGCCTCCCAGAGTGCTGGGTTTACAGGTGTAAGCCACCACACTTGGCCAATTCCAAGCATTTCTGTCTCGTGTCTGTCATTAGATGCAAGTGTAAGTAATCATGGATTGTATTTATCTTTATGCATAATTAACAGTGAGTAAATATTGTTCTAAATCACTGGTTCTTAGTGTGTAATTCAGGGACCCCAAACAATTTTAGCAGGTCTGTGAAGTCACACTGATATTCACAATAATGTTAAAATGGTTTTGGGGAGGCCAGGTGTGTGGTTCATGCCTATAATCCCAGCACTCTAGGAGGCTGAGGCAGGTGGATTGCTTAAGCTCAGAGGTTCCAGACCAGCCTGCGGTATAATAAGACCCTGTCTCTAAAAATAGCCGGGTGTTGTGGTGGGCACCTGTAGCCCCAGCTACTCTGAAGGCTGAGGCAAGAGAATCTCTTGAGCCCAGGAGTTTGAGGTTGCTGTGAGCTATGATGCCACATTTTGTTACCCTCTATCCAGGGTAACAAAGTGAGACTCTGTCTCTAAATAAATAATAAATAAATAAATAAATTTTTGCCTCTTATTCCTTTTGAGCGTTCAGAGAAATTTTCTAGAGGCCAAATGGTATGTGGTATCTCAGCAGATCAAACAAAGGAACACATGAGAATCTACTATGTTTTATTAGGCCAGACATTAAAAAGATTTGAAAAATTAGTAAAGCAATGCCACTCTTCTTACTAATATTTTGTTTGTTTGTTTTGGAAATTGTCATTTTAAAAAAATAAATACATGTTATGTGTGTTAACATGATGGTTTTTTTAATGAGTAAATATTTTAAAACTTTTCCTAAGACAATTTCTAAACCATTGTGTTTATAGATATAACCTCATAAGTAAAAGCTCTGAGGACTCTTCAGTAATTTCTAGGGGTATAAATGGGTTCTGAGACCAAAAATCTTGAGAATCACTGCCCTAAGTGATATGCAAAGCAGTAAGGAAAGTCTCAGAATTAAAATTGGTTTCCTTCTTAAGCTAGTGTCATTTCTGTGTTTTAAGATTGCAGCTCATATATTAGGGAAATTCACCCGTTGTGCAATGAATATTTATACCAGAACTAATTCAGGGAGATACGTTTATAATAAGATTGCAAAATGTGAAAGCACAAAGTCAGTGCACATTTTAGAATTTGCTTTATAATAAAGTGAAAAGAAGATTTAAAAAGTGAAACCAAAGTCACCCTTGCTGTAGCTTACAATAACAAAAACTATTATCTTTATATAATATAAAGAAAATAAACATCTTTATTTTTTAAAGCGATGAAATTAACCAAGCAGAAAAGTGTTTGTTAAAGCATTTTAATAGGTCTTTTTATCATCCTAATCATTCAGGTTTTTCTGTTTTAGAATTTAGAAGAAAAAAATGAAGAATCAAGGCAAAAAAAATACATTCACCTGAGATTCATACTATTTTGTGAAAATGCTCACTCTAAGGCTGGATTTATTAATCTCTGCCTCTTTTGGTATTCTAAGTGAGTATTTTCCAAACATCATAGGACCCTGTACTTTCAACTCCAGACCAATGAGTCCAGGAAAATATGTTTTTTCTCACTTTGGCTCATAAGGCCTTCACCTACCTGAGTCTGTTAAGGAGCTGCCCAACCAGCAGCTTTGCTATAAAGATTTCACACAACCCTGTAGCGAGAATAAATAACTCTGTCCACTATGTCCCCTTATCACTTGGTTCATCATTCTCAAACGATGTTCCACAGTCTCACCAGTTATGCAGATGTTACCTCTCCATCCATGGGAAAGCCCCTAAAAGGCAGAAACCACGTCCTCTAGTCCACCACCACCCTACACAAGGCCTTGTAAAAAACAAATAGCCAATACAACTATGATGAATTGGGACTTTAGGACAGTAATAATAGTATTACTCAAAAGTTGCTAATATGCAATTGTCATTCACACTGAGAAACTAGATAACCCTTGAAAGACCACTTAGAATAAAAACGTTTGGTAATAATATATTTTCAGATAAATTATTAAAGACAGTCTGTTCTCAGGAGTATAATTTGGAGCTGGCTAATGCCTGAATCTATATTACTTATGTCACAGGAAGGAGCTATTTTAGACTAAGATATAAAAGTCTTAAGAATTCAAAAGCAACCATTTATAAAAAGCATGTATAAGAACAGCTCCAGGGTTTAAAGTAGGGCCCTCTTAGTTTATATTAAACTATATATGTGTACAAATGTAGATTCTTGAAATAATGTGATTCTGTAGGAAGAGATAGCCTTCTTGAAAGTGCAAAAGAATTTTATTACCATAATAAACCATTATTTAACATACGTTTGCACAATTTTGTTATATTATATATATTTAGTAATTTATGAAATAAGGAAATATAAGTGCCCTACAAGCCATGTGTTACAGGCCAGCACATATTTTGACACACCAAGCACCACAGGTGCACACACATCTCCATTTATACTGTTAAAAATTGTTCAGGAGTTACAAGTGTTTGAAACAATGTGACTTCCTGCCCTTTGCTTGCAAATATGTTGCCATTGCTCCCCCTGACAGGGAGCAGTGAGCTTTGCAGTTTTTCTAATGGTGATGACAGCTGGAGTAACTCATCTGCCCTCTATACACCAGGAAGCCCAGTGACTCATAGCACATTTTTTGAGATGACTGAGTAGAATCAGAAGCGTAACTGACTTTTGGAGGGTTAACCTAGGGCTCTACTGCCTTAGATCTAACCCAGCTAACTACCAAGAAGAGGAAGAGCAGGCTGTCTCTAGTGAATGGTAACAATGCAAAGAGCGCAGAGAAGGCAGAGCCTGGGATTTTTCCCCACATCACCTGGCACAGGACAGGTGTTCCACAATTGTTTATTGGACAGAGGATAGGACTATGAGTGTAGCATCTTGCCAGGTCCCAAGAAGACGGCAATTGTTTACTTTTAATGAAAGATTTAAAGATGGAAAGTCTCAAAGGAAAGCAGAATGTTTAGATTCCACCCCACCAGCTTTCTCCATCAGTCATCTGAGCTCTACCTCTCTGGAGCATGGCTCCAGAGAGCTGAGGGTCTGTGATCAGGAAACACAGCTTGGAGTTAACCTGCTTACTGATTTTCTTCTCTCGTGTGCACTAGTTCCAGCAACTAGATTTTATCTCATTACTTAGTCTGAACCCGAAGTCAGCAGCGAGTCTTTCATGATCCGTGCTTTGCACACCCAGTTTCAATAACCCTCCAGATTCTCATTTCTTTCTGACAGATTCTCAAATATTGTCCCTAAGAACTAGTGTGACCTTTAGACCTGTGAACACATTCATTGATAGTTTCTTCCAAGATGGTGACAAGAAATGGCTGAGAGATTGGAGGAAAGGGGAGAGACTGGTTAATATCCCCACAGTCTGCCTTATTTATTCTTTGACACAACTAATATTTATCTTATAAAAATATGAAGTTCAGATAATTTTACAGGAGGTCAAATGTTGTAAGGTGAAAGATTTAAGTTCCAAATTGAATATTCAGAAGACTTAACGACTTTGCATAAGAACTTGTATATTCCAGGCACTGTGCCAAGTATGGTGACACAAACAGGAGTAAGTTTCCTGCCATCTCAGGAACTCAGAGCACAATCAGCTGTGACTATGAGTTGAAGTAATAACAGCTCTCACAAAAGTATTTGTGAGCCATTGAGACATGTGTTAGACTGGGAACCAGAAAATAGAGGAAAAACTAATGAGAATAAAGAATATGTACTTAGAAAAATAAATGCAAGAGCAGTGGTGGTATATTTCACTGTTTTGGTGTGCATGCAGGAGCTTCACATATCCAGTGGTCCACACGAGCTTCCCTACAGATAGAAATGGCAAACAGAAGATGCTCCAAGTGTCTTAGCACCCGGAGCAAGGCTGAGCAATGTCACATCATTTGGTGCCAGTATTTAAGACAGATTTCTGTTTACTAATCATCTATTTTGTGCTTCACAAATTTTTAAAAGGGAGACAACTTGTTTTCCAAATGAAGTGGAGAGAAAAGAAATTAAAAGGGGGGCACAGACAGGAGAAGCGTGAAGCATGGTTTGTAAAGCCCCACAAAATGGGGGTTTCCATGAAGGAGAAAAGAACAGGGCTGACCTTTAAAATATTTATTTTAAAAATAAATGAAAAGAAGAGGCAATATTTAGAAGAAAGTTAAAGGGCTTATAGAATTATAAAAATGATTTCAATTCTTTTATGTCCATTCTTATAACAAGCGTATTGTTGAAAGTCTGTTTTCTTAATTGACTAAATTTAAAGGACTTACTTATAATAAGATAAACATATTTTATTTTAATTGTCACTTAAATACGTTTTACAATCCTGTTATAATTATGTAATTAAAATCTTGTTTTCCATTACCTTTCTGGTTTTTCCAGTACTTCAGCATTTTTTAAGTTCTCTGCATAATATATGTATATTGCCAAAAAATCAATGAAAAATTATGATAGGATAAACTATAATAGGATAGGATAAACATAAAATATTGTTTTAAATGAGAATTTTAGCTGTTGTTTAAAAATATCCAACTTTTTTTTTTTTTTTGAGACAGAGTCTCAAGCTATCCCCCTGAGTAGAGTGCCATGGTATCACAGCTCATAGCAACCTCCAACTCTTGGGCTCAAGCGAGTCTCCTGCCTCCGCCTCCCAAGTAGCTGGGACCACAGGCGCCCGCCACAAGGCCCGGCCATTTTTTGGTTGCAGCCATCATTGTTGT
>CAUYQV010158884.1:0-23613 GCA_963574575.1 Galagoides demidoff | reverse complement strand
GGTAGCCTGAGGCAAGAAGATTGCTTGAACCCAGGAGCTTGAGGTTACTGTGAACTATGAGAGCACCACTGCACTTTAGGTAGCTGAGGTGACAGAGCTAGACCCTTTCTCAAAAAAAATAAAAAGGTTCAAAACAAAAAGGTATTTTGTGACATTGTCATGTGATAAAGAAATTTAAGATTCAAGTTTTATAAATAAAGTCTTTTTTTTTTTTTTTGAGGCGGAGCCTCAAGCTGTCCCCCTGGGTAGAGTGCCATGGCATCACAGCTCATAGCAACCTCCAACTCCTGGGCTCAAGCGAGTCTCCTGCTTCCGCCTCCCAAGTAGCTGGGACCACAGGTGCCTGCCACAACGCCCGGCCATTTTTTTGGTTGCAGCCATCATTGTTGTTTGGCGGGCCCCGGCTGGGGATTCAAACCCGCCACCTTTAGGTGTACGTGGCTGGCGCCTTAGCCGATTGAGCCACAGGCACCGAGCCCATAAATAAAGTCTTACTGGCACACAGGCAGGTCCATTTCCTTGATGTGTCATCTGTTCTGCTTTCACATTGCAACAACAGAGACTGTGCACTCCATAACAATGACAATATTTACTCTCTGGTCCTTGCTGACTTCTAATCTGGGTCATGGCTTGCAAGCCAATTTGTTCTGAAGTACAGGCCTTTCCCATCCCGGTACTTAAATAAACCTTGTCATGTTTCCCTCTGTTTTGTGGACCTACCCATCCTGGTGGAGAGGGCTGCCCCCTGCATGCCCAACTCCCCCATTACTCTGGGCTCACCATCATTTCTCTGAACAACCCAGGCTCTTTTTTGCCACCATGGAAACTTTGCACATGCTGTTCCTTCCCAGGGGGAGAGGTACATGTGAAGCTTAGGAATTGGGCCAGTTCTCAGATATTTATAGAAGACATGTCTCTGACAAGACAAAAAAAAAAAGCTCTATTTTGAACGGCACTGTCGCCACCTGGTGACCACTTCCTCTAACTGTAGTTTCAGAGAATGCTTTCGGGTTTTAGACTGTTCCTTCTAGGCAGGAGCAGGTCGTCGCAGTGCCTAGAGAACCAACTGGGATCTGGTTCTCTTGTATTTCTGACCCTGAACCCTATTTGGATGCTCAGTTTTGTGCATATAGCCCTGTGACGCTGAAACCTTATTCAATTGAGAAAATCTTCAGAGATGTGTTTATCACTATATTGCCTGGACTCCTGTGCTCAAGAGATCCTCCAGCCTCAGCCTCCAGAGTAGCTGGGACTAGACGCGTGCCAGCACACCGAGCTCCTGTGATGCTCAACTTTGAGGATCATATGAGTGTCTTGCAGATGTTGATAAAATTATGACCTATTGGTCTGGGGTAGAGAGAGTCTTAGCCTTCATTTCTAATAAGCACCCACGAAGATGCTTCTGGTTCATGGACCACTTTAAGTACCAAGCTCTACTTTTTCTGTAGAAGAGAGGTCAGCAAATTTCTTTGGTAAAGTTAGTAAATATTTTGGACTGTGAGTGCCATACGGTGTCTGTGGAGACTACTCTGGGCTTGAAGTGTGAAAGCAGCAACAGACGATATGTAAATGATGGGCACAACTATGTTCCAGTAACACTTTATTTATGGGCTTTAGAATTAGAATGCTTTTACAATTAATTTTTTTATCTTTTAAAATTTCAGAATATTAGGGGGTACACCTGCTTTGTTTACATAACTTTGTTTTTGTAGAGATTGAGTCAAAGCTTTATATTTAAGTGTGCTCTTTGCCCAAATAGTGTGTACTGTGCCCAATAGGTGTGAATTTATTCATCCTCCCCTTCTCCCTCCCCCCAGCTTGATTTTCGTTGAGATTTATTTTCATATGTGCACTTAAGTGTTCTTCTTTTAGTCCAATTTGGCATTGAGTATACGTGTTTATTTCTCCATTCTCATGATGTTTCACTTAAAAGAATGGTTTCTAATTCCCTCCAGGTTGTCCAAAAAGAGACTCGATTGCCATTTGTTTATGGCTGAGCAGTACTTCATGGTATGCACGTACCACATTTTATTACTCCATTCGTGTATTGGTCACTTGGATTTGCACATCTTTTCAACTATGAATTGTGTGCAGCTATAAACATCGGAGTGCTTGTGTCCTTTTTATAGAATGACCTTTCTCCTTTGGGTATATACCCAGCAGTGGGATTGCTGGATCAAATGGTAGGTGTACTTTAAGTTCTTTGAGGCATCACCATACAATTTTCTGTAGAGGTTGTAGTAGTTTGCAGTCCCATCAACAGTGTATAAGAGTTCCTTTTTCTTTTTCTTTTTTTTTTTTTTTTTTTGAGACGGAGCCTCAAGCTATCCCCCTGGGTAGAGGGCCATGGCATCACAGCTCATAGCAACCTCCAACTCCTGGGCTCAAGTGAGTCTCCTGCCTCAGCCTCCCAAGTAGCTGGGACCACAGGCGCCCGCCACAATGCCCAGCCATTTTTTTGGTTGCAGCCATCATTGTTGTTTGGCGGGCCTGGGCTGGGGATTTGAACCCGCCACCTTAGGTGTACTTGGCTGGCGCCTTAGCCGATTGAGCCACAGGCGCCGAGCCAAGAGTTCCTTTTTCGATGCACTCATGCCAGCATTTGTTTGTTTGTTTGTTTGAGGCAGAGTCTCACTTGTAAGGCACTTGGCCTGGCCTAGAATTAGAATTTTATATATTTTAAACCTGTCACGTGATATGCTTTTTCTTTTAGTTATCTTAGCCTATTAAAAATGTTAAAATTTCTTAGCTTACAGTCCATATAAAATGATTGTGGGCTGGATTTTCCCTCTAAGCTATAGTCTGGAGAGCCCTGCTTAAAACTATGGTGTCCTCATCAAGATCTGTGGCTCTGGGACGGCTCCTCGGAACCTTGCCAAACAGCTTCACTGGCAGCTTTACTTTTCAAGCCTCAGTTTCCTCATCTGTAGAAAAAGGGGCTATAATGCCTACCTTGTAGGGATGTCATTTAAGATTTAATGAGGCTGGGCACAGTGACTGATGCCTGTAATACTAGCATCCTTGGAGGTAGAGGCAGAAAGATTGCTTGATGCCAGGAGTTTGAGGTCAGCACGAGGGCAACATAGCAAGACCCTGTCTCTACAAAAAAATACTTAGAAACATTAACCAGGCGTGGTGGCCGTATGGTGTCAGTATTTGCGTGGCTAGGCAGGCAGATCCTTTTAGCCCCAGAGTTTAAGGCTGCAGTGATCACTTTCATTGCACTGCAGCCTGGGTGACAGAGCAAGAGCCTGTCTCTAAAAAAAACAAAAAGTGGATCCCAGGGCCCAATGCCAGATCCACTGAATCAGAATCTCCATGAACCAAGTGGCAGCATATTTTATACATAAAAACCAAGGAAGGAGGAATGGGAAACCTGTTGATGACAGCAATTCCCACCCAAAACCACAGCCACAAGAAGGGGTTTCAAAACTTACTGACAGTCTGGGGCTGGTGGATACTTAAAAGAATGGGAAGTGAACTAATCTCAGCCGACCTTTCTGAAGGTCTTCCCCAACAAATATGATGATGCAACTGGCTAATACATGCGCTGTCTTTGTCAATATTAAAGTGAGTATGTAGTCACAGCTTTGGTTCGACTAGTATGATCCCCATAGCATCCTAAAAGCCTGATATTCAGGAAAAGGCTTATTTAAGGCTGCTTTGATGTGTTTCCTGCTATTCTGATCTGCATGGGGGACATAGATTGCGGAAAATATGCACACTTGTCTTTTGGGTGCCCATAGTACTTCATTCATCTTTCTCTTTTTTTAAAAGAAAGTCTCGCTCTGTCGCCTGGGCTAGAGTGCCATGAACTCAGCCTAGCTCACAGCAACCTCAAACCCCTAGGCTCAAGCAATCTTCCTGTCTCAATTCCTGTCTACAACTTCCTGTGTAGTTGGGGCTACAGGCACATGCCACCACACCCAGGTAATTTTTCTATTTTTAATTGAGATGAGATCTTATTCTTGCTCAGGCTGGTCTCAAACATTGAGCTCAAGTGATCCTCCCACTGTAGCCTCCCAGAGTGCTAGATTATAGGTATGAGCCACTGTGCTCAGCCTCTCATTCATCTCTCTCTCTCTCTCTCTCTTTTTTTTTTTTTTTGCAGTTTTTGGCCAGGGCTGGGTTTGAACCCACCACCTCCAGCATATGGGGCCAGCGCCTGACTCCTTTGAGCCACAGACACTACCCTCTCTCATTCATCTCTTTATGACACATTTACCACATTGCATTACAAAGGTTTATTTATGAGTATATATTCCCCACTAGGATGTGAACTCCGTAAGGACAGGGGTGAGATGCATCTCTGTGTCCCCAGCAACCAACAGAAGTTCTGGGACATGGGCGGCACCCAATACCTGTGCTGCTCTAGGACCGAGAGAAGGTGGCTTTGCTGGAGAACTTCCTCAGGGCTGCCTTCATTTCCTTGTTCCTTAGGCTGTAGATAAAGGGGTTCAACATGGGAATGACCACTCCACACATCAGGGCAGCTGCCTTGTCTTTCTGGGAGGAGGTGGGGGATGCAGGCTGTAAGTACACAGCGAAGATGGTCCCATAGAACAATGACACCACAGTGAGGTGTGAACCACATGTGGAGAAGGCTTTCCACTTGCCCCGAGCAGAAGGAATCTTAAGGACCACCCGGAAAATGCAGATGTAAGAGAGGAGGATGCAAGAGAGTGGGCTTATGCCCATGATGATGCCAAACACAAAGATCACTAGCTCATTGGTGTGCGTGTCTGAGCAGGAGAGCTTCAGCAAGGGCATGAGGTCACAGAAGAAGTGGGAGATTTCAGTTTCAGCACAGAAAGTCAGCTGAGCCATGAGGCAGGTGTGGACAAGAGACTGGAGGTTGGTGATCACCCATGGCACCCCCACCAGCAGCCCACAGACATGGGGGCTCATGAGGACCAAGTATTGCAGTGGATGGACAATGGCTACATACCGGTCAATGGCCATCACAGCCAAGAGGAAGCTGTCCATGGTCCCAAACAGGTGGAAGGCATACATCTGGGTAAGGCAGCCTGCAAATGGAATGGCTCTGCTCTGGCTGTGGATGTTCACTAGCATCTTGGGGATGGTGGTGGAGGATAAAAAGACATCGACGAGTGAGAGGTTGAAGAGGAAGAAGTACATGGGCGTGTGGAGGTGAGAGTCCGTGATGATGGCCAGGATGATGAGGAGGTTCCCAAAGATAGTGACCAGGTACATGGACAGGAACATCCCAAAGAGGAGGCCCTGATGCTCTGGCCTTTCTGAGAGTCCTAGGAGGGTAAATTCTGAGACTGCTGTTTGGTTTTCTGGTTCCATATGTAGCCTGTGTCTACTAGAAACAAAAAGGGAGGGAAGCCACAGAAAACTGGGAGTCAGAGATGGGGTTTCAGTCTCAGTTTTCTGCAGAGACTTTTGGTTTTGTGAAAATCTACCAAGTTCTTGTAAACCCATTATAGTTGAATATCCATAGTTGATCACCTCCCTACATTGACCACCTCCTTAAGTTGACCTAATTTTCATAGACCACACGTACACCATATGTGCATATCAGTAAAGTAGGCCTTGTTCCTTATGTTGACCAGCTCTGTATGTTGGCCAGTTTGTTACAGTTTCTGGGAGTTCAACTTACAGAGGTTCTGTGTTGTCTACTATCAGGAAAGGGAGGATTTTCTTTATTTGATTCACTTTTTACCTAGTTAGGGACCCATCTTTTAAAACCAATTGCTGGCTTGGTGCCTATAGCTCAGCAAGTAGGGTGCCGGCCACATACACCAAGGCTGGTGGATTCAAGCCTGGTATAGGCCTGCTAAACAACAATAACAACAAATAGTTGGGTGTTGTGACTGGCAGTCCGAATTACTTGGGAGGCTGAGGCAAGAGAATTGCTTAAGCCCTAGAGTTTGAGGTTGCTGTGAGCTTTGACGCCATAGCGCTCTACTGAGGGTGACATAGTGAGACTCCATCTCCAAAAAAAACCCCAAAACAAAACAAAAAAGAAAACCAATTGCTGACAAGACTATGTGAGAGGAATTTAATGATGTAAAAGCTGATCATATGAACTGGGTCATTACATTTATTTATTTATTTATTTATTTAGAGACAGAGTCTTACTTTGTTGCCCTTGGTAGAGTGCCATGGTGTCATAGCTCACAGCAACCTCAAACTCTTGGGCTTCAGTGGATTCTCTTGCCTCAGCCTCCTGGGTAGCTTGGATTACAGGTGCCTGCCACAATGCCCAGGTATTTTTTTTTGCAGTTTTTGGCTGGGGTTGGGTTTGAACCGGCCACCTCCAGCATATGGGGCCAGCACCCTACTCCTTTGAGCCACAGGCACTGCCCAATGCCCAGGCATTTTTAGAGATGGGGATCTTGCTCTTGCTCAGGCTATTCTTGAACCCATGAACTCAGGCAATCCACCCACCTTGGCCTCCCAGAGTGCTGGGATTATAGGCGTGAGCCACTGTGCCTGGCTGGTCATTCCTTTTTAAATTTTTTAAAAAATGTTTAAAGTTAAAAAAAAAATTTTCATTTGCATACATTTATGGGGTACATGTGGAATTTTGTTACATGGATAGTGGTGAACTCAGAATTTTAGGGTATCCATCCCCCAAATAACATACATCGTTGTTATGTGAGGTTGGGCAATAAGTTTGTGAACTCAGCCTAGAAAAAGTGCTGCACACCTCATTGCTGAATATCACTATAATCACCTTTGGGGTACTCCCCTGGGAGGCTGTGCTCAATCCCAGTGCATAGTCCACCCTTCAAAGCAGTTTTGGAACTCTTTTTCTTGACTGGCTATTGGCACTGGCATCATACAAGGCCTGACAGTTAAGTTCATGAACTCATCCTAGAAAATGTTCTACATACCTCATTGCTGAATATCACTAAGTCACTAGATGGCCAAGGGGAGTATTTCAGAGGTGACTGTGGTGATATTCAGCAATGAGGTATGTAGCACTTTTTCTAGGATGAGTTCATGAACTTAACTGTCTGACCTTGTACACTAAATCATTTCTCATCATCCATTCCCCTCCCATTCCCCCGCCCTCCTAGTCTCCGCTGTCTATCATTTCACATTCAATGTCTATGTAAACACTATTTAGCTCCCACTTACTAGTGAGAGTGTGCAGTACCTGTCCTTTTGTTGTTTCACTTAAGATAATGGCCTCCAGTTCTATCCATGTTGTTGCAAAAGACATGATTTCATTTTTTTTTTTTTTACAGTTGAATAGTGAATTGGGTCATTTTTGTCATATCCAACTAATACAGGGTCTAGAGGCCAGAGAAGAAAGCACTAGCGGTACATAAAATTGCTCCAAAAGTGTAAATCTCTGCAAACCCAATGGCTCAAACTGCTTGTTGTAGTCCAAGACCAGTGTTGTCTAACAGTTACCAAAACAGCCTGCTGCAACTCTAAGACTAATTTGACTCAAGCACCATGGCTCACCAGTCAGAGTGCCCTGAAACTTTAGTAACATCAGTGAACTTTCTTCCAGGAACACATGCAACATTTCTCTTTCTTGTAACCCTGAACCTTCTCTTTGTTCTTCAGGCATACCCAAAACCACCTGTTATGCGTGTATGCCCCAAATAGCAATCCTTTTATTCCAAACAAAACATTAGATTTAGAACCCTGTTTCTACATTTTAATTTTGACTTCAACAGTGGTGATATCTGTAGTGGTTTGGACCTTTACTTAGGAGCCTAGTTCTTCATGTATAGGTCTCACAGCAACTCCCAGAGAAAGATGATGTTAGCTACAATTTATAGTGAGAAGATGAGCTGAGAGAGTTGTTGGGGGCACTTAGTTTGCAAGTGCCTGATGTCTCATGTGAATTTAGATCGATTTTCACTCTCATATTCCACTGGCCGCTCTCACTCCTATGTGAGGTGAGACGTTTCAAAGCTAAACTGTGCTGTCAATGTGTGCAAGGGGACAAAAATTCAATTACATGCATTTGAAATTCTTACCTTCCTGAAAGGAGTATTAGTCTTCAGAAAGATTTAAGGTTTGCTGAAGTGAGATCAGGATATAAGCCGGAGAAGGTAGTATGTAGATCTGTATAAGAAAGGAGATTGATGATCCCAAGGCATTGTGAGAGTGAGGGAGAGATTAAGCGGCTGCTATGAAGAGCAGGACCCTCAGAAGGTGGAAGAGATTATGAAAGGGAGATTTTAGGAAGTATAGTCTCCTCTTTGGTAATCCCAAGACAGCTCCAGCAAAGCCCTATGTTACTTCAAGGCTTTAAGAGTTAGGTTTGAGGTTTTTGTAATGCAATGCTTAGATTTCTCCGGGCTGTGACTGTAGACTGCTGTGATTGCCTCCTGGCAACATTTTTGCAACAGTCTCCAGTTGTTGACTTGGTTTGCAGTAGAGCAACATTTCTCAACCTTGAGCTAGCATCAGAGTCACCTGGAGGGTTTGTGAGAACAGAGACAGCTGGGTTCTCCTCTTTTTCCCCTCACCTGAAGTGTCTGGAGAGGGGCTGGAGAATCAATACTTCTAGAAAGTTCCCAGGAGATGCTGGTGCTGCAGACCCATGGACCACACTGGGAGAACCATTGTATTAAAGAAACCTATTATTCAATGCCTGTACTATTTGTGCAGGTGTTAACCAACTGGTGGCTAGTCTAAATGCTTTTCCTCTACATGTCCTGCCACAGAGGGTCTTCCCTTTGTGTACTTTGTCCACTCAGAGAATTTAGAATTGATCTCAGGCCCCCTCCCCTGCCTCTCTCTCTCTCCATCCAAGAAGGAAATGGATTTCTCTCCCCCATCTCCCTACCTCTACTCCCAGTTCAATCCCTTCCCCATCTCTCACTCTCACACCAGGATGGCATTACCAAGGGTCAGGTTTTAGCAAGGCTCCTTCTTCACTGCCCTGCAGAGGATCTTGAGGTCAGCACTAAGCCCCCAGGAAGGGCACAGGAGACCCCTCAACTGTGATGGCTGGGATGAGGCTGATGTCTATGGGAGGGACTCTCATGTCTCCTCCCCAGCCTGGGGCAGGTGAGTTGGGTGGGACCAGGGCACAGCAGGATATTTCTAGTTTGGGGACTCTGAGACACTCCATCCCCACAGCTCTTCATTAAAGAGGAAGATGCTAATTATTTTGTTTCTACTCTTTGCCACATGAGACCTGTTTTTTGGGTGAGGAGGTGTGCTTTGGGATCACGGGGCAGGTAAGGAGATAGAGCAGCCACTGGGGATTCACTCTCACTGGGACACCTCCCTTCTGTCCCCTTTGAGCCCAGACTGAACCACGTGGCATTTCCCAGGTGGGGAGCTGTGGTGATCCCAGTCCTTGATAGGGCATTCGGATGCCTGAATCTTAGCTTCGCTCTTGTTCATTCTATCCATGATGAAAACTGGTTCATTAAAGGAGGCTTCCAGAAAACAATCAAACAATCAATAAATAGACATCAAATGAATGAATTTACCGAACACTTCTTGATCATCTGCTGTATGTCAGGTGTTGGCACTGGGCTTTCAAGAATGTCTTCCAATTCAGGCTCCATCTGAAGCCTACTGTAATCCTACAAAGCCCACTTTGGTGGGGACTAGGAGATCTCTCCTCTATTCTCTGCTCTTGGGATGTCTGTGTCATGACCCTTCCCCAAATCTGTTTCCCCAGGGAGCCTCTCTGTCTTCTAGAATCCTTTTGTCTTCATCTTCTCCTCCATTGGTCTTTTGATTTCACTAAAAAGTTAACTTTTCAAATGGGTAGTATTAAGTTTTAAGAAAGTAGTTATGCCATGAAATGCCTTCCCCCAATTCAGGTACTCACCCGTCAGTTCTTAGCAAACCTGTTTCATGGATAATGCCTGCAAATGATTTCTTATGTACCCCACCCTCCATGGACACATGCAACCTTGCCTCTGTTACATGAAGGTCATGTAACCTGCGCATGCTCAAATAAACCAAGAGTGCAATCATAGGTGGAACCAAAGTGCTTGGGTGGGGCCTAAATTAAAACTAGCACACACCAGGCAAGATCCATGATCCAATTAGATCCAGCCCTGGCAATATGCCCATTGCCAGATCCAATCAGATCACACCTCATTACCCTATGTTTATAAAATCCAACTCAGCTCCCAGTTAGAGCAAAGAGATTTGAGCAAAGAGATTTGAGCATTTTCTTCAGTCTCGTTGGTAATCAATGTGCAATGAAGGCTGGTGCCATGGTATTGGCTTCTATACACATCAAGTGGTGAGCCCATTTATTCTCCCTTATTTTGTACATAAAAGCAGCATACTCTTCTGCACTTTGCATTTCTCACAATTAACTTTGGTGATGTTTTTATACCCTTTTTGTTTTTACAGCTATTTTCCATTGAATGGATGGTGCTGTATTTAAGCAATTATTTATTGATAGATGTGTCCATTCTTCATTAAAATGAATACTTGCACACATATTATTTCATGCCCATAAGTATATTTGCAGCATGAATTACAGAAGTGGAGCTAATGGCCCAAAGGTTGACTGTTGATAGCTATCCCAGAGTTTCCTCCACAAGAATCATACTCATCTACAGTTCCCTCAGAAATGCATGAGCGTTTCTCCTCTTGCAGCCTCACTAATAAAGTGTCACCAGTAAAGTATTAACTTTTGGATTTTGTTTTTGTCACATTGATAGGTGAAAAAAATAGTATTCTAAAACTATTTTAAAATAATTAGACCTTATTATTCTAGTACAGCTTGAAACTTTAGACTTACAGAATAATAGTACATAGAGCTCCATATGCCCACTGCTTTCTTCCCATCCCTGTACATACTTTCTCCTATTATTAAATTCTTGCATTAGTGTGGTGTATTTGTTTTTTTTTTTTTTTTGAAATGGAGCCTCAAGCTATCCCCCTGGGTAGAGTGCCATGGCATCACAGCTCATAGCAACCTCCAACTCCTGAGCTCAAGCGAGTCTCCTGCCTCCGCCTCCCAAGCAGCTGGGACCACAGGCGCCGGCCACAATGCCCGGCCATTTTTTGGTTGCAGCCATCATTGTTGTTTGGCGGGCCCGGGCTGGGGATTCGAACCCGCCACCTTAGGTGTATGTGGCTGGCGCCTTAGCCGATTGAGCCACAGGCGCCGAGCCAGTGTGGTGCATTTGTTAATGAAGCAATGTAAAAATACATTACTCAGCATGGTTTTAATTTGCATATCTCTGACTATGAGTGAGGGGCACCAATTTTTTTTTTTTTAATATTTAAAGGACATTTGTATTTTCTTTTTGGTGAACTATCTCATCAAATCATTTGTCCATTTCTTTTAGGTTTGTTGGTCTTTCTTATCAGTTTCTAGGAGATAGTAGTAGGGTTCTCTAGAGAATATATCTATTATCTATCCATCTTCTATCTCTTTAGATGTAGATATCTACAGATTACTATGTAGATCTGTCTATCTGTCTATCTATCTATCTATTCTATCTAGATTTCTCATGAGGAATTGCCTCATAAGATTTTAGAGGTTGAGAAGTACCAGGATCTGTAAGGAGGAGACCCAAGAAATTCAGTGGTGTAATTCTAGTCTGAGTCCAACAGTCTGACAACCAGAGGGGCTGGTGCTGTAAATACCTGTCTTAGGGCAGGAGAAGATGAGATGAGATGTCTCAGCTCAAGCAGTGAGCAGAAAAAAAAAAGAAGAAAGAAAAACAAGAGGGGATGTTACACACCCATATTTGGGAGGGCTATGTGCCCTCCCTGAGTCCACTCATTTAAATGCTAATCTGACCCAGAGAAAACACCATCACAGACACACCCAACAACAACGTTTATCTGGGCACCTCATGACCCAGTCAAGTTAACACAAAACTAACCATCACAGAGCTTGTCACTTGAGGGGAATTAACCATTTATCTATGATATAAGTTGCAAATCTTTGATGCCTTAAAAATGCATTCCCAGGATTTTCTTCTTTTTGTCTTTATTCTTTCATTTTTTCCAGTCATTTTGTACCTAGCTTTCTAAGTGATAAACTCTTTCATCACACACATTCTCTCTCTCTCTCATTTTGAATTTATTTAAATTTATAACTTTAGACTTATAAGAAGTTGCAAAAATAGTACAAAGGTTATGTGTACCTTATTAACCAGCTTTCCTTATTGATAACGTATCATGTCATCATAGTACCTTAGAGGACTCAGAAAATTGACATTGGTTAAAATACTGTCAATGAAAGACTATTTGGATCTCACCAGTTTTTACACACACTCATAATTATTTTAAGTATATCATGACATTTTGTTACATGTAAGGATTTATGTAACTCCCCCCACATACTACAATAAGGCTATAGAACTGTCTCAACTCCACAAAGAAATTCATTCATGCCACATTTTTATAGAAAAAATTCTTCCCCGCTATTCTCCAGAACTGTACCTTTGCTACTTTTAGAATATTGTATTGATGGAATCAAATGTTTTGGAGACTTTTCAGCTTGACTTTTTACAATGAGCACAATGTCTTTGAGATCCATCCAGGTTGCTATGTGTATCAATAGTTCATTCCTTTTTTATGGCTGAGTAGTATCCATGGCATGGGTGAACCACAATTTGTTTATCCATCCATCCATTGGAGGTTGTTTCCGGTTTTGGTTATGACAAGTCAAGTTGCCATGTATCAAATAATCATGTTGTGCACCTTAACTGTATACAACTTGTGTTTGTCAATCATACCCCGATAAAGCTGGGGAAAAAGTTACTGCAGCAGAGATGAGTTAAAGTTGACTGTTTCTTCTCTCCCCTACTACTGCTATCTCATGACCAAGTGACATGTGGTCATTTGTCACATGTCTTCTTGCCCTGCTGATCTCAGTAAGTGTAACATGAAGCTTTTACTTATGCTCCTTTTGGGTTCTGCTCTGCCCTGAAGTCTCATCTGACTGTGAGGCAGGTTAACACTGAGTCAACCTCTTTGAATTCTTGATGCCTGGCATTGATGGGCAACTTCCAGGACAAAAATCTCCAGTGACTCATATGGGTTTTGAAGAGTTTTGAGGAAACTTGAAAAGGAAGAAGAAATATTTAGGGGCAGCTGCAGGAAATGACACATACATATCTTTCTCAGTCTCTTTCATGAGATTGCAACATAAAGTGTGCATAGTTGAATTAAATTTACTTCTCACTAAAAAAAAATGAAATAAATAAATAAATAAATTTACTTCTCACTTCATGGTTCACCTTCTCCATCAGCCAAATGGGGGAGTCTCTGTTTCTTTGTTGTCTTTATTTCATTTCCTCTCCCTCCTGTTCATCTGTGCTCATATTGTGTGTTCATCCAACTGACCATCTAAATATTTCTTTATGGCCTGGTTAGGTGGCTCTGTAATCCTAGCACTCTGGAAGGCCAAGGCAGGCGGATTGCCTGAGCTCAGGAGTTCAATACCAGCCTGGGCAAGAGCGAGACCCTGTCTCTTCAAAAAACTAACTGGGCATTGTGGGGGGTGACTGTAGTCCCAGCTGCTTGGGAGGCTGAGGTAAGAGGATCGTTTCAGCCCAAGAATTTGAGGTTGCTGTGAGCAGTGACGCCATGGCGCTCTCACTGAAGGCGACATAGTGAGACTCCGTCGACATAGTGAGACCAAAAAAAAAAAAAAAATCAAGAGAAAGAGAAAATATGTTTACTATTAAGTGGAAGCAGCATAAAGGTGTTCATCCTCACTGTTTTCATGTTGAGTAGGCTGAAGAGGAGAAGGAAGGAGGGGCTGGTCTTGCTGTTCAGGGGTGGCAGAAGTGGAAGAAACTTGTGTGTAAGTGGATCTTCACAGTTCAAAACCATGCAGTTCAAGGGTCAGCTGTACACTGTATTTGTGGACCACATCTTATATTTTTCATACCACTCTGGGTGGATATTTAGGTTGTTTCCAACTCTCATTAGTATAATAAAAATGCTTAAAGGCACCTTTTCTGGTCTATGTCTGAAAGTTTCTTTAGAGGTTTATACCTATAGTAGGAATTACTGAATCTTTAGTAAACAAAATGAATAGGATATAGATTTTAGGATGTTTTCCTGTGTAGGATACTAAAGTCCCTAAGAGAATTCTGGGAAGGGACTTTAGTATGTATTAAAATGACTTTCTCTAATGACACTGACTGTTAGACTCATGTCTTTTGGATTGCAACTCTATGGGGAGGTCAGCTTTAAAGCAAGAATGAGGCAGACTGACTTCACAATGGATATGAGTTGATGCTGGAACTTATTGTCATTGTTGCTATTATTATTATTATTATTTAAATCTTGCTCTGTTGCCCTAGCTAGAGTGGAATGGTGTCATCATAGCTCACGGCAACCTCAAACTCCTGGGTTCAAGTGATCCTTCTGCCTCAGCCTCCTGAATAACTGGGACTATAGGCATCTTCCACCCTGTCTGGTTCATTTTTCTATTTTTTGTAGAGAATGAGTCTTCCCCTTGCTCAGGCTGGTCTTGAACTCCTGACCTCAAGTGATCCTCCTGCCTCAGCCTCCCAGAGTTCTAGGATTATAGGCATAAGCCACTGCTATAGGCTTTTACTTATTTTTTTTATTGTATTGTTTTATTTCTGTAGAACATTGTATGTATAGTACACCTCCATAGTTGGCTACCTCTCTACATTGACCATCTCCTTAAGTTGGCATAATTTCATAGACTCGACATACACCACATGTACATATCTTTACAACAGGCCTAATTTCTTGTCAACTACCTCCATATGTTGATCAGTGTGTTACAGTTCCTTGGGTGTTCAACTTACAAGGTCTGACAATTAAATTCTCAACATCATCCTAGAAAAAATGCTATATACCACATTGTTGAATATCACTACCTTCAAAGTACTCCCTTGGGGAAGCTATGCACCAATGCCAGTGCCTAGTCCACCATTCAAAGCAATCTTAGAACACTTTTACTGGAAGGGCCATCAGAGCTGTTGTTGTATTACCCTTGATGTCCTGAATTTCATCAAAGTGTCTTTCTTACGATGTTTTCTTTGTCTTTGAGTAAAGAAAAAAGACATTGGGGGCCGGATCAAGTGAATAGGGAGGGTGTTCCAATACAGCTATTTGTTTGCTGGCTACAAGCTCCTTCATAGAAAGCCATGAGAGCTGGTGCATTGTTGTGATGCAAGAGCCATGAGTTGTTGGTGAAAAGTTCAGGTCATTCTTGTCTAACCCTTTCATGAAACTTTTTCAGCATTTCCAAATGGTAAACTTGGTTAACTGTCCAGTTGATACACATTCTCCTAAGGAACCATCCCTCTGTTATAAAAAAAGGTTAGCAACATCATTTTGACTCTTGGCTTGGACTGATAGGAATTTTTTTGGTCATGGAGAATTGACTGACTTCCATTGTGGGCTTTGACGCTTTGTTTCAGGGTTGTATTGGTACACCCATGTTTCATCACCAGTGGTAACTTGGCCCAAAACATATCTTGCCTCTTCAAAAGGTCCTGACAAATTTTGACTCTGCTTTTGTTCATTGGTGAGTTCCTTTGGGACCATTTTTACACACAAATATCTTGTGCCAAAATTTCCAGTTAAGATTTTCCTAACTGTTTTTTGATGTTTACTTGGTCTCCTATGCTTCTTACCATATACCAATGATTTTGAGGCACGATTTGATGAAATTTTGCAATGTTTTTGTCAGTTCTGGTTGTTATTGGCCCTCTAAGCTCTCTTCATCAATGACACCTTCTTTTCCCTCAGAAAAATGTTTTATACAGGCTCAGGGCCTGTGGCTCAAGTGGCTAAGGCACCAGCCACATACACCTGAGGTGGCGGGTTCGAATCCAGCCCAAGCCTGCCAAACAACAATGACAGCGCAACCAAAAAATAGCCAGGTATTATGGTGGGCACCTGTAGTCCCAGCTACTTGGGAGGCAGAGGCAGGAGACTCGCTTGAGCCCAGGAGTTGGAGGTTGCTGTGAGCTGTGATGCCACGGCACTCTACCCAGGGTGACAGCTTGAGGCTCTATCTCAAAAAAAAAAGTTTCATCTATTTATACACTGTTATTTTATTCATGAGATTATCCCCATAAACTTGATCTACCATGTCCCTGATTTCACTTTCACTCTTGCCAAGTTTAACAAGAAATTCAGTGTTTGTGTGTTGCTCTAATTCAAGCTCTGACATTCTCGTGGTGGCACACAAAATCATGCAAATAGATAACGAATGCCACTTAGCAAGATACTGCCATACAGTTGTGAGACACTGATATACCAAGGTTATGAAAACTTAACCAAGTTATTTGTATGGTGCCACCAACATAAGCACATAGTGGCAAGTTCACAACTTAATTATCAGACTTTGTACAGAGTTTCTACTACATGTATGTATGTGTGTCTACATCTATGTCTATATCTATATCTTTATGGCTCTGGTTCCCAAGCAGGGACAATTTTATCCCCTGGGGACACGTGGCAATGCCTGGAGACATAGTTGTCACAACTACAGGATGCTATTAGTGTCTAGTGAGTAGAGGCCAGGGATGCTATTCAACAGTGTACTGAGCACAGAACACACCCCCTCACCCCAGCAAATAAATATTCAGCCTCAAATGTCAATAGTGTTGAGGTTGAATCTGTCCCCCAGATATAGATCTACGGGGACACACAAGAAAATTTTATCTGCTGATTGCCGCTAACATCTAACAATGTCAGATAATATTTTTTTATTCTTCATGTAAATCTGAGATTTTCTGAATTTTTAAAACCAATATATCTGTATTTTAAAAACAATAATCAAAATACTCATAAGAGGCACTTATGGATAAAGCATGGTTAAGTGCTTATGCAAGAGACTATAATGTCAGGTGGAGAAGTGGATTTTGCAAACTCAGATGCAGCATTCAGTTGTTCAGCAAACACTTTTTTTTTGTTGGACAAAGTCTCATGCATGGCCCCTGCGCAAGGATGACATGCAAATTCGTTAAGGGTTCCATATGAAAAAAAAAAAGTCTCACTCTGTGCCCTGGGTAGAGTGCTATGGTGTCATAGCCCACAGCAATGCCAAATTCTTGGGCTCAACTGATCCTCTTGCCTCAGCCTCCTAAGTAGCTGGAATTAGAGGTGCCTGTCATAATGCATAGCTAGTTTTTCTATTTTTAATAGAAACAGGAACAGGGTCTTGCTCTTGCTCAGGCTGGTTTCTAACTCCTGAGCCCAGGCAATCCACTTGCCTCAGCCTCCCAGACTACTGGGATTACAGGCATGAGCCACTGTGCCTGCTGTGAACATATCTTTTTTTTTTTTTTTATAAAGTTAACAATTTTATTTATTTAATTTAATTAATTAATTTATTTTGCAGTTTTTGGCCGGGGCTGGGTTTGAACCCGCCACCTCCAGTATATGGAGCTGGCACCCTACTCACTGGGCCACAGGCGCCCGCCCCTGCAAACATATCTTTAGTGTTACAGTAGGCTAGAGTCTGTATCGCTACTGAGAGCATTGATAATAGGAAGTAATAGCTAGCGATAGACTTTTGATAGCTATGATTATTATTACTGGGCACCAAAACTTACAATGTTACACTGACATTTATGTTGCTCTCACATTAACCTGGTGGGGGTATTTTATATGTGTATAACTGGAGATAGGAACAAAATGTAGACAGATGGATTATTGTCGAATTGCTTTTGAAATGGTGTAAAGTTTCCAGGTGTGGTGGCTCACTCTTGTAATCCCACTGACTCAGAAGGCTGAGGGAGAGTGAGAGGGAGGCTTTAACCAATCTTTCTCTCCGGGTAATTAATATCTATTTTTTTTCAGGTAATTAATATTAATAGTGTAGTGCTTCCTGGTGTTTTTGTCCAAATCTTTCTTCATTCTGGAGACCATGCTATGCAGTTATTTATTGAGACTGTGTATAGGATGGGTGGTGGTCTCATAAGATTATAATGAAGCTGAAAAATTTCTATCACCTAGTGACTTCATAGCCATGGTAACTTTGTAGTGCAATGCATTGCCTGCGTGTTTGTGGTGTTATTGGTGCAAACAAATCTATGGTGCTGTCAGTCACATAAAAGTATAATACATGCAATTATGTACAGTACATAATTTTACATATGTTTGTTTATTTATTTATTTATTTATTTTTTGAGACAGAGTCTCATTTTATCACCTTTGGTAGAGTGCCATGGCAGTTACAGCAACCTCAAATTCTTGGGGTCAAGTGATGCTCTTGCTTCAGCCTCCAGAGTAGCTGAGATTATGGACATCCACCACTATGCCCATCTATTTTTAGAGACAGGGTCTTGCTCTGGCTCAGGCTGGTCTCCAGAGCTCCAGAGCTCTAGTGATCCATCCACCTCGGTTTCCCAGAGTGCTGGGATTGCAGGTGTGAGTCACCATGCACAGCCTACGGTACATAATTATAATGATAATAAATGACTGTGTTACTGCTTTGTTTATATACTATACCATTCTTTTTGTCATTGTTTTAGTGTATAAAAAAATTTTAACTGTAAAGCAGCCTCAGGTAGGTCCTTCTGGAGGTACTCCTGAAGAAGGCATTGTTATCACAGGAGAAGACAGTTCCCTGCATGTTGTTGTTCTGAAGACCTTCCAGTGGGACAAGATGTGGAGGAAGGAGGAAGACAGTGGTATTGATGTTCCTGACCCTGTGTAGACCTAGATGAATATGTGTTTTTCTTATTTTTTTTTTTTGAGACAGAATCTCATTATGTGGCCTTGGTGGAGTGCCATACTGTCATAGCTCACAGCAACTTCAATCTCTTGAGCTCAAGCAATTCTCTTGTCTCAGCCTCCCAAGTAGCTGGGACCACAGGCGCCTGCCACGATGCATGGCTATTTTTTGTTGTAGTTGTCATTGTTTGGCAGGCCCAGGCCAGGTTCGAACCCTCCAGCCCCAGTGCATATAGCTGGCATCCTAACCACTGAGCTACAGATGTCAAGCCTCTGTCTTAGTTTTTAAAAAGAAAAATTTGAAGAAGTAAAAAATAAAAAAAAAAGCATATAGAACAAGGATGTAAAGAAAGAAATTATTCTTATACAGCTGTACAATGCATTTTAAGGTGTTACAAAAGAATCAAAAAGTTTAAAAACATTAAGAAGTTTATAAAGTAAAAAAGTTACAGTAAGCTAAGGTTAATTTATTACTGAAGAAATAAAATTTTTAATATATAAATTTCATGCAGCCTTCAAAGTTATAGTTAGATAGTACACATGCCTTCTGTTGTTCTATTACATACTAGGGTGACTATTGCTAATAGCAAAGTATCATATAAATATATTTCAAGATATCTAGAAAAGAGGGTCTTGAAAGTAATCACCACAAAGAAATGATAAAGGTTGTGTACATGTATTGAAATATCATACTGTACCCCTAAACATGTACAATAATTATGTGTGAGTTACAAACCATACAAACAAAGAACAAATTTAGTGTCATCTAAGTGTACAATGTTTATAGAGTTTACAGCAGTGCACAGTGATGTCCTAGGCATTTGCATCCACTCACCACTCACTCAATGACTCACCCAGAGCAATTCCAGTCTTATAAGCTCCTCATGGTACATGCCCTATATAGGTGTACTATTTTTTAAAATCTTTTCTACTTTACTTTACTGTACTTTTTCTATGTTTAGACACACAAACACTTAACTGTTTTGTTACAGTTGCCTACAGTAGTCAGTTCAAAATGTGCTGTACAAATTTGTAGCCTAGGAGCAGCAGGTTGTACCATCATACCCTAGGCGTGTAAGTGAACACTGCGAAGCTGGCACAACACAATCGCCTAACGATGTGTTTCTCCAGAATGCATTTCTCAGATCCCCATTGTTAAGTAACAAATGACTATATAGAGTTTTCTAAGATTTTCTTACTTTTTTATTTATTTGTAGCTTGGGAACCCATATGGAATTATGAAATTCCTCCAGGTAAATAGATAGATATCTAACTCATTATTTTTAATAGCTGCATAATGTGTCATGAAATAGTCATAGTCTGATTATTCAACCATCCTGCCACATGCTGGTTATTTCCAGCTTTTCTTTTGTTGCTACTGCAAATAATTCCTCTGTGAGCACAATTCTGTAGGGTGGATTCCCAATGTGGGATTTCAAATAGGTATTGTCAAGTTAACTTTCCAAAACTACAATAATAAGTCACTTTCACACTAACAATAGACAGGTGTGCCCTTTTGAACACATCACTGCCCAAACTGGGTCTTATTTATTTATTTTTTAATTATTGCCAATCTAATGTGGGAAAAGCAGGAAGTCACTGTTACTTTAAATTTAATTTCCTGACTAATGATGAAGTTGAACCTCTTCTCGTTTGTTAGTTTAATTTTTTTTAAGAGCTCCTCTCCTGTGATTGCCCATTTTAAATATTATTTATGTATTTTAACAGATTTGGATTATTTGTGTTTTATTTGCAGGAGCTATTTCTATGTTAGCAATGTTGATTTTTTAGTTGTTGTAAGTGTTATCTGGCCCCAGAACTGTACAAAATACCAGGAGCCCTGACAAATCTACATGCTTTTTTTTTTTGAGACAGAGTCTCACTATGTCACCCTCAGTAGAGTGTTATGGCATCACAGCTCACTGCAAAATCTACATACTTTGACTGGACTCTAGAACCCCAACAGTCTTACCCCCTCACTGTCCACTGGAGTTACTTGGGAAGGCAGAGTTGAGGGTTTTGCATCCTGATGCCAGGGTCCCACTCCCCCAAAATTGGATTTCAGTGGCTTGGGTCCATGAGTCAGATTTTTTTTTAATTGTAGTAGAATTCACATAATATAGAAGTCATTACTCAAATCATTTTAAAATGCACAATTCAGGGACGTTCACTACATTCACAAGGTTGTAAAACCACCACCTCTATCTAGGTCCGGAACATTTTCCTCACCCCAGAAGGAGGCCCTGTACCTACTAGTAGTCATTCCTTTTCCCCTCTTGCCAGCTACCATCAATCTGCTTACCATGATTTATCTCTCCTGGGCATTTCGTGTAAGTAAAATCAGACTCTCTGTGCCCTTTGATGTCTGACTTCTTTCATTCAGCATGTTTTCAAGGTTTGTCCATTTTGTAGCATGAATCAGGGTTTTCTTCCTTTTCATGGCTGATAATATTCCAGTCTATGGATATACATTTTGTTCATCCTTTCATCAGGTGGTGGACATCTGGGTTGTTTCCACCTTTTGGCTATCATGAATAATGCCCGAACACCCATTTTCAGTTCTTTAAGGTGTATTCCTAGGAACAAAGTGCTGGGTCAAGCCAGGCAGTGACCCCATCAGAGTTCCCTGCAGCCTTGAATTGGCCTCAAGCCATTCTCCTGTCTCAGCTTCCTCAGTAGCTGGGACTACAGGCACACCACACTCAGATGATTTTTCTAGTTTTTGTAGAGACAAGGTCTTGCTCTTGCTCAAGCTAGTCTTGAACTCCTGCCTTAGGTGATCCTCTTGTGCTGGTCTCCCAGAGTGCTAGGATTCCAGGTATGAGCCAGCATGTCTGGCCACCATTCACTTCTGAATATCCTAGTCTTTGAACCTGGGCTTCCACCAATAGTCATTTGGCAACAACTAGGACAAATCCCACTGCTGGCAGTGTCCTTTTGACACTGATTTTAGTAGTTAGATGCCACCTGCTTGAGAACACAGGTACAGTGTTATTCAGTCTTGCAGGAGATGCCAACTTTTTGCCTTTGTAACTTAATTTTAAAATCACTGCCAGTAAGATTTTTTTTGAGGGAAGGTCTCACTCTGTTGTCCAGGCTAGAGTGCATCCTGGAATTCCTGAGCTCAAACCATGCTTCTGCCTAAGCCTCCTGAGCAGCCGGAACTACAGGTATGCATCATCATACTCAGCTAAGTTTCAATTTTTTTGTAGAGGCAGGGATGGGGGATCTGTCTATGTTTGCTCAGGTTGGTCTTTAATTCCTGGATTCAAGTAATCCTCCTGCCTCAGCCAAAGTGCTGAGATTACAGGATGAGCCACCACATCTGGCTCACTATTTCTTTTTTGATGATACAAAATGTAGCTGAGGCAAGAGAATCGCCTAAGCCCAGGAGATGGAGGTTGCTGTGAGCTGTGATGCCATGGCACTCTACTGAGGGCAACAAAGTGAGACTCGGTCTCTAATAAAAAAACAAAAAACAAAAAAACCCCCAAAATGTACCCATAGAACTTTAGTATCATTATAATAGCCTATTATGCCATATGTAAGAAAAATTGGATTATTATATTTTCTTCTCAATTGAATTTTATGTAAATAGATGTTTACTGTGCAGACTATTTGGTATGGAATGTAATAGTATCTAAAAGTGTTTAGGAGAAGACAATCTGAAGTTTTAGAATAAAAGTGAAATCGGGGTTCTTTTAAGGAATGGGAAGAGAAACTTGAAGAAGGTACGTGTTTGGAATGTCCCCTTTCCTCCAAAATCAGGGAGTTCACCGTATGTCTTCTTCTCAGAAGATGGGAGATGGTATTCTTAGGCACACTTGCAGAATAGGAGCCCAGTTACATCTCTAGATTTTTGTATGGAGAAGCCAGATGAATGAGTTAGTTTTAGAAATATCCCCAGTGAAGTCTGAACTTCAAACAAGTATGGATAGAGATTCAGAGAATACTAGTTCCATGATAATAAATAATAATGTTACCATTTAGTGTATATATCATGCCAGGCAATGACCTAAGTATATTACATTCCTACATTATTTCATTTAACCCTCATCGCAACCCTAAAAATTAGGCATGACCAGCCCTGCTTTAGATATGATGCAACAAGTCACTGGGCAATGAACTTGCTTTCTTAATATTTCATGTTGGGAAGTGGCAGAGCTGAAATTGGAACCCAGGTTTAAGTCCCAATTTTGTGCTTCCCATCCTTTGTGTGTTAGTATGTAACATAGTTTTTCTTAGGAGGGGAAATGAACAGTAGTAATGGATTCCATGTATTGGGTCCATTCTGTACACCAGGCATTTTACACATAGTATCTCTAATTTCTCTCATTCCACAATTCACGTATTGTCATTCCATTTCATTGGTGAGGAAATCGAGGCTCAGGTTGGTTATGCAAGATTTACCCAGGTTCACCTGTAGAGTGAGTGATGTTGTAGGATTTCCATGCCCACATAGTTGGCTCCATATTGGATACAGCTTGCTCTGCGGGGTGGGAATGAGTTCCTAATCTGTTCTCTTTGATGCCTTTTCACGATCTCAGGTAAAGCAACCAGTTGGGTGTGATTTAGGAGGTGACAGCATCCCACCTTTCAGGGAAAGAGGTGTTAAACAGATTCCATTCCTATGTGGATATTTATTTATGTATTTATTCAAGACAGAATCTCACTCTGTTGTGTAGTGGTGAGATCACAGCTTCCTGTAACCTTGAATCTCTAGGCTTAAGTGATCCTTTCCCATCAACCTCTCAAGTAGCCTGGACTGTATGCGTGCACCACCAAGCCTGGCTATTTTTTTTTTTTTTTGTAGTTTGTTTGTTTAAGTTTTTGTAGAAGTAGGGACTGGTGATATTGTCTGGTCTGATCTCAAACTTCTAGCTTTCTTTTTTTTTTTTATTGAATGGTAACTATGTACATTAATGCACTTCTGGGGTACAGTGTGGTGTTTTCACACACAATCTGAAACACTTCCATCAAACTGGTTAACATAGCCTTCAT
>CAUYQV010158883.1:0-34442 GCA_963574575.1 Galagoides demidoff | reverse complement strand
TTCCTCATTTGTTTTATGAAAAATTTAAGGCAGATGATATAGGTAGGTACAGGGACAGATGTATAAAACTTTAACATTCTCTTTATATTGTTTGGACCAATGTACTAATTTTTTTTAAAATTGGTATTCCTAATTTTTTTTTAAATTGGTATTCCTAATTTTTTTAAAAAATTATCTATATCAGAGAAAGAAGGCATCTTGAAAGCACAATATTATTAAAAGTTGTAGTTATTCTTTTTTGTGTGGTAAAATATATAAAATATTAAATTTACCATTTTAACCATTTTTAAGTGTGTAGTTCTGCAGCATTAAGTACATTCTCAGTGTTGTGCAATGCTTGTCTGTCTTTTCATTCTTCCAGATAGAAACACCGTACCCACTGAACATTTACTCCCCGTTCCCTCCTCCTCCAAGCTCCTGGCAGCCACTACTTGGTGTCTTTATGAGTTTGGCTGCTGAGTCACAGTATTGTCCTTTTGTGGCTGGGACGTTCCACTCAGCATAGTCTCCTTAAAGTCCATCCACATCGTAGCATGTGTCAACGTGTTTTCCTCTAAGGCTGAATAATATACTCCACTGGGTATAAAACCAATTTCATTCATTCATCCTGTTGATGGACATTGTGTTGCTTTTACCTTTTGATCAGTGTTGATAATTCTGCTGTGAACATAGGCGTACAGATTTCTGTCTGAGTCTCTCCTTTCACTTCTTTTGGATATATACCCAGATTACTTTTAATTTTTGAAGAGTTACTATAGTGGCTGCACCACGTTACAGCTCTTACCAGCACAAGGGGTCCCGTTGTTCTATATCCTTTCGATGATTGTTATCTTCTGTGGTTTTGATTGGGTGTGAAGTGGTATCTCACTGTGGTCTGATTTGCATTTCTCTAATGACTTGGTAATGTTGAGTATCTTAGTGTGCTCATTGGCCCTTTATATGCCTTTGTTGGAGAAATGGTTTTGGAAAAATGTCTATTCAAGTCTCCTTTGCCCAGTGTTGGATGAGGTTGCTTTTTGTTTGTTTGTTTTTGAGTTATGGAAATTCTTTATATATTCTGGATATCATCCCTTAACATATATGACTTACAAATATTTTCTTCCACTCTACAAGTTGCCTTTTTTGCAGCTGCTTTTAAGAACTAAATGCAATTTACCTCAGTGAAGGAAAGTGATTTTATTTTTATATGTAGATATAAAACAATGAACACATAATAAATCTGGATTTTTTTCTTCCCTTTTACTTCCTTTAAATAGTTAATATAAAGTACCTGATACTGTGATAATAGTGATGAAAGGAAAAAAGGAAAAGAAAAAAAGTATCTTAATTTTTTAATGTAATGACATCATTAATGTAGTAGCCATGTCCTCAGAATTTTATTTATTTTTATTCATTTATTATTACTAAAATTAGGTCTTCCAGAACAATGCTGTCCAATACAAATACGATGTGGTTTATGAATCTGAGCCACAGATGCAGCCTTAAATTTTCTTTCAACTACATTTGAATTATAAAAGAAAGGTGAAAATATTTTAATAAAAAATTTTAACTCAGTGTATCAAAAATATCATTTCAAGATGTGGCCAATATAAAAAATAATGAACTATTTTATGTATTTTTTCCCACACTACTCCTTTAAAGTCCAGTTTATCTTGTGCTTACAGCATGTCACTTCAGATTAGTTGTACTTTAAATGTCCATTCCCCACTGGGCTTGTGGTTCCCGTGCTGGACACTGCAGCTCTAGGCTGGGAGCTTCTGTATCTCCAGTGTCTTAGTCCCAGGACACAGTAGATGTTTCTTGAAAAGAGTAGTTTTCTTTATTTAAACATTTTGTGTAATAATGTATAAATATGTTTTTCTTTGTAGTATAATAAATTTAAATGCTGCATCCTGAATGAGAAGGTGAACACTGCAAGCACCACAGTGTACAGGTTTGTGTCTATGAATTTTAAATGCTGCTCCATGGTAAACTTGAAGGAGGAGCAAGAGAAGCAGAGTCTGTCTTCCTGTGGGTGGGCTATTTGTAAAATTGTATAGTTCATATACTACTTCAGCTAGGAGGTCCAAAATATTTGCACTAAGGGGAAATTATTTTCTCCTTTTTAGTTATCAAGACGGCACTAAAACCCAAGTTTTATTTTCCATACATCACCTATAACAGAATCCCATTCCATGTGGGTGAGACTGTTTACCCAGTGCCTTATGTTTTGGGGAGCTTTTAGGGAAAGGAGTTTCTAGTTCATCCTCCAGATCCTTATTGACTTGGCAGTGAGAGCTCACACGGTGATTCTCTGCTTCACACTGTCCCACTGTCCAGAATCCGGATGTGCCAGTCATCATGCTTTAGTAGGATATTCACAGGGAGAAACAGAAAATACTGGGAAGCAAAGGAAAAATCAGGTGTTGAGAAGAGGCAAGTGCAATTCATATCAGAAGCCCTCAGCTCAATCAGTTTAACCACAGGCTCGTGAGCCACTTTTTATTTACTCACTTTTTAAAGCCACCCATGGGAAGTTGCTATTTTTTCTTTCTCTGTGTTTGGCCATGTAGGTACTGTGGGGACCGGTTTCTATGCTTATGATCACAGAAGGACTGGTTTCTATGCTTATGATCACAGATATTCTCTACTGGGACAGTTTTTCCTCATTCAAGTACTTCTGGTTCTCTGGCTTAATTGTACTATAAGTAATATTGTATTCCCTTTGTGCAAAGCCATACATAGTGCATTTCTTAGATTGTAATATGAACTCATTGCCATTTAACAGTGATGTGCAGTGCCATGTTTATTCTATTTTTGGAACTCTCCAATGACTTGATAAGTTTTCATTATTTATTACTAGTAATTCAAGTAGATGTTAGTGTAACCATTTTAAAGTTTAAAAATAAATGAAGCAGTTTGCTAATACCTGATTTAAAATAAATAATACAGATTAAAAAAATAAAAATAAATGAAGTAATAGAGAAGATATGCTAAGTTTAAAATTTCTGGCTTCTAATACCTAACCTTTTAGAACCTTCACGTAAGTCGACATTGACACTTTTTATATCCTGTCACTTGGAAAGCTTGAATTTAATTTTGGAAAAAATGGCCCTTTTATGGGATTGTTTTAAGATTAGAACATTGAAGGCTTTCATGCTAGTTAGGCATTCCTTCCTTTCCTCTGAGAGTTACTTACAACCTCTGTCTCAGAAAATAGTACGTGAAGCCTGGTTGTTAGAAGAAATGGCGTTATCATGTTTAGAATTTTGCCAATCTATAAGCCAGTTGTGGCTTAGAAAATAGTGAAGCCTGGTTGTTAAAAGAAATGGCATTATCATGTTTAGAATTTTGCCAATCTATAAGCCAGTTGTAATCATTGTAATTTTTAAGTTTTTAACCAGTGAACTTAAAAAATATTTAAAATTGATTAGAAATTAAGGCACTACTTTCTATGCTGACCTATGTTGTTTATATTTTAATTCTATTAATATTTCTGTACTTGAAAAGTTTGGGCTTTTTTTTAAGGCTTGTGGGGGTCTTTGTTCATTCTGTGTGAGAGTGAATCTCCAGATATAGTCCCCAAGTGTTTTAATAGTGGTGTCATCTCTGATCTCAACTTTTGCCTGAGGTTTGTATTGCAAGTTCATGCTCTTTGTTAATAACCAATAAGTGATTAGGTATTTTTTCCATAAAACATATTGACCTGAAACAAACAAAACCCCAAAGTTCGTTAAAGTATCGAGTTGCCATGCTTTATATAATTTTCAGATAATTTTGGCCTTGAAAATTTGTGCAGAGCCAGGAATGGTTTTATGAGGTTAGGCAATTAAGTTCACAAACTCATCTAGAAAAAGTGCTACAACCCTCATTGCCAAATATCACTTCTGATCACCTTTGAGGCACTTTCCTTGGGAAGCTGTGCACCAACACCATGCCTACTTCACCCTTCAAAACATTTTGGAACTTATTATCTATAAGATTTGGCATGATCTGTTTTTTGAAATTATCTTCTATTTTTATTTATAAATATTAGTTGTCTATTTTTTGAGACTTTGGATAAAACAAAAAAATAAAAAATAAAAATAAATAAAAAAATAAAAAACAAGACATTTTGGAACTCTTTTTATGGAATGACCATCAGAGCTGTCATCATATAAGTTCTAAGTTCTGACAGTTACGTTCGTGAACTAATTCTAGGAAAATTGCCTTGAAGATGGATGAGATGCTGGTGTTGGTGCATAACTCCCTAAGGGTAGTATTTAGAAGGTGACCATAAGTGATATTTAACAATAAGGTATATGATGCTTTTTCTAGGACAAGTTTGTGAACTTAATTGTCCAACTTCATATAATAATATAAGGCTTTTTAGAGCCTTGGGATGTGACAATTGAAAATGTCATCTCTGTATGCACAGTTTCTTTCAGAAGATGTTTTATGGCTTTTGAATTTGAGGTAAGGAGTGTAAGCCAGGCTCTGAGGCTAGATGAATTGCCTTTTTCCTTGACCATAAATTGAAAAATACCCCAACACACGTGTATAAATAAATGAAACTCTTTTATTTTAAACATATGAGAATATGGGCTGGGTGAAGTGGCTCATACCTATAATCCCACACTCTGGGAGGCCAAGGTAGGAGGATTACTTGAGCTCAAGAATTCAAGACTAGCCTAAGCAAGAGCCAAGACCCCATCTCTACTAAAAATAGAAAAAAAAAAATTTTTTTTTTTTTTTTTGAGACAGAGCCTCAAGCTATCCCCCTGGCTAGAGTGCCATGGTATCACAGCTCATAGCAACCTCCAACTCCTGGGCTCAAGCGAGTCTCCTGCCTCAGCTTCCCAAGTAGCTGGGACCACAGGTGCCCGCCACAACACCTGGCTATTTTTTTGGTTGCAGCTGTCATTGTTGTTTTTGGCAGGCCGGGGCTGGATTTAAACCCACCACCTTAGGTGTATGTGGCTGGCACCTTAGCCACTTGAGCCACAGGTGCCGAGCCTAAAAACAGAAAAATTAACCAGGCCATTGTGGTGGGCACCTGTAGTCCTAGCTACTTGGGAGGCTGAGGTAAGAGGATCACTTGAGCCCAAGAGTTTGAAGTTGCTATGAGCCAGGCTGATGCCAGGACAGAGTGAGACTATGTCTTAAAAAACAACAAAAACAACAACAACAACTAAACATATGAAAATATGGTTTATAATGGAGCATTCAAAAGGCTATAACTGCCTTGGCATGTCTTAAATTTTTCATTATAGGTGCGGTCCACTAATTGACCTTTGTAAAGGCCCCCATGTGAGACACACTGGAAAAATTAAAACCATAAAAATTTTCAAGGTAAGCATTGATTTAAAAAAAAATAGGAAATGTAAGGTGAAGTAGATAAGCAATTTCAGTCCTATCTTTTATAGTCTGAATATCATGATGTTTTAAAGTATTGTATTGACTAGAACTAATAATGATTAAGAATTTTGGTAATTAGAATACTATGTTATAGGTAGCTTTGGTTTGTAATTTAACCTGTTTGTAATTTTAACAACTGCAGTTGTTAAACATTACTCTTCCATATGATGTTTTAAATTATTATTCTGCATACTATGGTTTTTTTGAATGGCCCTAATGTGAGTGTGAGAGTACATGAGGATAATGTACTATGGGAAAAAGAAAAAAATCAAAAACCTCAGGCAAATCGAAAGTCTCCATGTTATAATAGAGAAAACATCACTCTGGGAGTCAAGAGGCCCGGGCCTGTCGTGGCAGCCGCAGTCTTTCTGGGCCTTGGTTTTCTCATGAAATGTGGGGCTGGAAGACAGCACTGTTCTTAACCCTTGGGTCAACAAGACTGACCCTCACTTGCCATGACTCCTATTTCTCTGCCCCCTTAGTGGTGACCGTACTTGCTATCTAGTCTTCCCTCCTTTCCATTTGTTCTCACTTCATTCCTAGAATCCACAACAGACTCTTCTATGTAATTTACTGATTTGGTCCAGGAAGGTTTGGTTGGAATCAATTTAAGATTGTTTCTAGCACTGCAAAAAGTCTTTAGGTCAGCTAGCCGATGTTGTAGTGGGAACTCACATACATATTTAAGAGCAGTTTTACTTCTAACCGAATATTTGGTATGTTCACCAGAATCTTGTTTGATGTTTAGAACTCCTCAACATATTGGGAGGGCGATCCTGAAATGGAAACCTTGCAGAGGGTCTATGGGATATCCTTTCCTGATAGCAGCATGATGAAAGCATGGGAAAAGTTCCAGGAGGAAGCCAAGAACCGAGATCACAGGAAGATTGGGAAGGTATGCCCCGTGTGTTCATCACTACTGCAACAAAGTTGTTGGCTTATGATTATATCTCATAAAACCAAATTGTTTTAAAAATCGTATTTCTTCTTCTCTTCTCTTGCCTTCTATTTTGCTCATATCGAGCAATGCTAATTCATTCATTTCATATTGAGTCACGCTAATACCCCGTGTATCTTCTAACCTCTTTCCTTCTTTTATTGGATTAAAAAAATTGAACCTTCTCTTATTTATATCATAATACAAAGTAAAGTGGATTTATTTTTGCATTGTGTACACTTGATAGCATACTTTGTATTTGGGAGGCAAAGCAGTGTATACAAAGAGAATTTGAAAGCAGCTAAACCTGTTTTAGTCTCAGTCCTACCACTTGGTAGATGTGTTGGGTAATGGGTAAGGTATTTACTTATGAAACTCCATGAAACCCTTGTTGGGTAGCCTTGTAGGGGTGATGTGAGGGCAGACGCGGGATAGTGTGCCCAGCACAGGGCAGACTCTCAGTATGTGACGGTCATGACATGATCATCGTCATGTACAGCCCGCCTCCTGCAGTGAGCTCTTCTGATCTTTTACCATGTTGTCTCTCCATGAGATCCATACTCCAAGGGTGTCAAGTAAGAAAATTAATAGTAAATAACAAAAAGTGACATAAAAGTGAAGTTCAAGGCTAAGTAACCCTAAGTCTGAATTGTAACTTAACAGTTAGGTGTAGGTATTGAGGGGCTCTGTTCTCAGAGGATGGAGATAGCGGGGTATGATAGGGTTTATTCCTAGCATACCATGTGTGTGCTTTGTGTATTTGTATAAGCAACAGCAAGATGAAATTTGAAATGCAATTATTGTTTTAATCTAGGAGCAAGAGCTTTTCTTTTTCCATGATCTGAGTCCTGGAAGCTGTTTTTTTCTTCCCAGAGGAGCCTTCATTTATAATACACTTATGGATTTCATACGAGTAAGTTAAAATATTTTATTCTCATTCAACTCCATTTTATATTTTACTTCTTTCTTTCATAATAAAATGGTTAAGCATTTCCATTAATTTTATTTTAGTTATAATAATAATAATTTTGAACCTAAAATTGAAATACTAGATTGTGCCTTCTAACAAAAACATAACTTGTTTTTCCTAAATACGTTCTTAGATTTCATAAAGTACACCGATTGTCCATATATGTTTATAAAACATGTGGAATCTTACGATAAGCATTAGACCAAGCATGGAACTTCCTGTGAAAGGGAATTTCTGGCGCAGAATGCTGACCTGTGAGGCACTGCTTCTCCAGAGTGGTCCCTGGACCACCAGTGTCCCTGTTGTCCACAGCATCACTCCCAGGTGATTTGGTGGCTCTAGAGAAAAAAAGAGGGAAAACCAGTTATGTAAAATACCTACTTAAAATACAAATTTGTAGGTTGGAGATGTAGTGTTTATATGGTTAGGACTGCAGAGGTATTATTTGTAGGTGATCTGTATTACATTTTCTTTCTTTCTTTTTTTTTTTTTTTTTGAGACAGAGTTTTACTGTGTTGCCCTTGGCAGAATGCTGTGGCATCACAGCTCACAGCAACCTCAAACTCTTGGCCTCACGCCATTCTCCTGTCTCAGTCTCCCAAGTAGCTGGGACTACAAGCACCCACCACAATGCCCGGCTGTATTTCGTTTGTAGTTGTCATTGTTGTTTGGCAGGCCCAGCCTGGATTCGAACCTACCAGCTCCAGTGTATGTGGCTGGCGCCCTAGCCACTGATCTATAGGCGCCTGTAGGATTACATTTTCATTCTCGCCTTGCTTTGTCTTTTCTCTAACTAGTAAATACCTAAAATTTTTACTTACTCATTTTTCCATGTATAAGGTGACCAGATGTCCCGCTTTTGGTGGGACAGTCCTGATTTTTAACAGTTTGTTCCCCATCCTGTGATGTTTTAAAAAAGTCCCGATTTTTGGAAAGAATGCATGACAAGCTAGGGAAGGGCGGGAGAATGGGAAGGGAATATATCGGCTGCTGAAAAGGTTAATGTAACTCCATTTGGGAATGAAAAGATTAATGTAACTTCATTTGGAAATGAAAAGACTAATGTAAACTCCCTACTCACCTCCTGGGCAAGGTTGGCCAGGTGGATCAGCGCCCTACTCTTTTGAGCCACAGGTGCTGCCCTATACATAATTTTTTTTAATGTATTATATTTGTAAATTGTACTTATGTTGAAATTAAAACAATATATATTACAATACTATTTTTGCGTTCTATGAAAATTTTTGTTGCTCCATATAGACCAAATTTTTAATCAAGAACACACCCCTCCTCCGCCCCACCTCACCCAGTCAATGGTGTCCCACTTTACTAATGTTAAAATCTGGTCACCTTATCCATGTACCTATCACTAATTCATCCTTAGAATTCTCTCAAAGGGGCAAAACTCTTTGCAGTGTGTTCTAAATGATTTGGATAATTGCTTGTGATCTTTTGGTTCGTTGGTTTAGCTTGGTTACCTTGCTCCAGAGTTAACTTGCTGTCAAGATGCTTGGAAACTGATGCCTTAGGACTTCCTTTCATTGGCTGGCTACTCCCCTTGTGTCTTTCCTGTGTGAATCCCCTCTTTCCTGGTCTTTATCGTCTTCCTTGTTTATCCATAATTCTCATTTGGGGATCACTTTTCAGTAGCTTTCTGAGAAGTACACGCTGGTTCTGCTCTGTTTTCTTTGGAAGTCTTTGGTTTTTCTTCCTTCTCTTCCTTAGCTATGCCCCTGGAGGCTGACCTCTGTGGACTGTTCCCCATGCTACACACCTTCCTGTAGGGACTGGCCAGTGCAAGGCAGTGGTAGCAGATCAGAGGGCAGGGAGGTGGGACTTGAAGAATCACCGAAGACTTAGGCAGGTGGTGATGACCGTCACAGCTGTTGTATTTTACTATTTTGTTTTTAAAATTTATTATTATTATTAGAGAGAGGTCTCGCTAGGTTGCCCAGGCTGGTCTCAAATTCCTGGCCTCAAATGATCCTTTCAAAGTGCTGGAAAATTTTTTGCTGGAAAATCAGCACATTACCCCTACATAATGAAATGATCAGAAAGGACAGGATGTAGTAGATGGTCCCATTCAGAAAGCAGTGGGGTGCATGGTGGTCACCCTCTGTAGACGCTCTGTATCTACTAGTTATCACTGCCCCAGAGTCAACCATGCACTTGGATTAGGGTCTGGTTTTGCTCCCTCAGCTGTGATTTTTCTCTCTGAGTCTTCCTTCCTTTTCTATAAGAAAGAGCCTGTATGTGCCTTTGAAGAGCTTTCTTAGTGTTCTCCTCTTACTGCTTTCCATAGAAGGCTGGGGGTCATAAGGCCTCTTTACATTTTGCACTGTCTTTAAAACTAAGCTAGTACCATTCCTGTAAATACTTTGTGAGGGCCTTTATGTAAATTTATAATCAATGCTATTGGATAAAAGCTACATCTCTTTCTGAGACAGCTCCTTCTCTCCCTGCCAGGCTGCTGGGAGTCTTAAAAGCCTTCCTGTCTAACTGAGAGGGTCTACAGAGTGCACTCTGAAGACTTGCGCCACATGAGATACACTTACAGAAGATTGTTCCCAGGGCTTCTCAAAGGGTCACAATCATGTCCTGAAGATCTTTACCCTAAGACCATGCTTCAGTGATTGTAACCTGAACTTTACCTTTGTTCTGAAACAATTTTTCTTTATGTGTCTTTTTTTGGGAGGGTGTAAGGATGAGAAAGTTTCATTTTGGAGCCCATAGGACCTTTTATATTTCTTCTACATTTGGATCAAAAAGTTAATTAGTTTCATCACTGGTTTATGTCTCTCTTATATTTTAACATAGGCAGCTAGAAGAAATCAGTTGTCACTTTCTACTTTCTGCCTGGACATTTCCCCAGCTAAGTGCAGGAGTTCTTTGGATACCCCTTCCATTTCCATGTTAACCTGTGGTGACGGTTTTACCCAGTCGCTTTCTGGCATGACATTACAAAGGTCCTCTCTTCTTTGACCTCCAATAACATTGTCCTCACTGTTCTTAAGTCTTCACAGTCACTTTGAAGCCCTTACAGCATCTGCCTGACTCTAAAGCCAAACCTACATGTTGGGTTATTGTTAATGTCAACTGAAGAATCGCAAGGTTCATGAGTTTGGAGTGGAGAGCTCTGTTTCTTATAAAGGTTTGCCACTGTAGGTTGGCCATCCTGCAGGCTGGGACGCATAACTTCTGGCAGCAACTGGAAGAAGGTACTGCAAGGGAGGGAGGTGCAAGACAGGAAGTGCTGCTGAAGGAGTTGGCTAAGTCTGCATGTTCAACAGATACCAGAGGAGCTATGACTAGTCAGAAGGGACAACAGGCATGTTATGTACACCCCATGTTCACTTTGGGGTGGATGCTTGACATTCATCCCCACATAAAGTCATGGAAAGTAAACGACCTGATGCTGAATGACAGCTGGGTCAAGGAGGAGAAAAAAAAGAGATCATTAGATTCCTTGAACAAAATAACAATGAAGCCACAAGTTATCAAAACCTGTGGGACACTGTAAAGCAGTCCTAACACGGAAATTTATTGCATTAAATGCCGACATCCAAAAAACAAAGCATACAAATCAGCAACCTAATTAATCATCTCAAGGACCTGGAAGAGGAAGGGCAATCCAACCCCAAAACTAGCAGAAGAAAATAAATTACCAAAATTAGATCAGAATTAAATGAAATCCGAGAACAAAAAAACTATTTGGAAGATTAACAAAATACAAAGTTAGTTCTTTGAAAAGATAAATAAAATCGATAAACCTTTAGCAAGGTTAACTGGGATTCTTTTTTTTTTTTTTTGGATGAGTTTTTAAATTATTTATTCATTTATTTTAAATTTCAAATTAATATGAAGGAAGGAAGTTTTAGGTTATATTGTTCTCACTTCCAAGGTAAAGTGCAAGTTGTAGGAGAGCCCCTTACCCTGGGGGTTGTGCTGAATACCCTTGTATTGTACACATTAGGTGAGATCCCACTAATTTCCCTCTGTCCTCCACCCATCCTGCCTCTTCCCCACCCCCTTTTTTCTCACCCCTCCCCCTTGCTAGGCTATATTGTGTTTTATCATTTGTGTGAGTGTGTAGTTGTTTATATATTGATTTCATATTAGTATTGAGTACATTCGATACTTTTGTTTCCATTCTTGAGATACTTGACTAAGAAGAATGTGTTTCAACTCCATCCAGGTAAATATAAAAGATATAAAGCCTCCATCTTTTTATGGCTGAATAGTATTCCATAGTATACATCTAGCACAGTTTGTTAATCCATTCATGGGTTGATGGGCATCTGGGTTGCTTCCATGACTTGGCAATTATGAATTGAGCGGGAATAAACATTCTGGTGCAAATTTCGTTGTGGTAAAATGATTTTTGTTCTTCTTGTTAGATAACTAGTAATGAAATTGTGGGATCAAATGAAATGTCAACTTTTAGTTCTTTGAAAATTTCTCCATACTTCTTTCCATAAAGGTTGTAGTAGTTTGCAATTCCACCAGCAGTGTGGAAGTGTTCCTTTCTCTCCACATCTATGCCACCATCTGCAGTTTTGGGACTTTGTGATGTGGGCTATTCCCACTAGGGTTAAGTGATATCTCAGGGTGGTTTGGATTTGCATTTCTCTCATGATTAAAGACAATGAGCATTTTCTCATGTGTTTGTTAGCCATTCGTCTGTCATCTTCAGAGAAGTTTCTCTTGCCCACATAGAGATGGGGTTGTTTGTTCTTTTTGTATTGATTAAACTGAGTTCTTTGTAGGTTCTAGTGGTCAGACCTTTTTTGGACTCATAACATGCAAAAATCTTCTCCCATTCTGAAGGCTGTCTGTTTGCTTTGTTTGTAGTACCCTTAGCTGTGTAAAAACTCTATAGCTTGATCAAATCCCAGTTATTTATTTGGTGTTGCTTCAATTGCTTGGGGGGAGGGGTCTTTGTCATAAAATATTTTCCCAGGTCAATATGGGGTTCATTTTCTTTTTGAATTTTACTTTCAGTTGTCTTAGTTTGAAGGTTTCTTTTTTCTTCTTTTATTTATTTATTTATTTTTGAGACAGAGTCTCACTTTGTGGCTCTCAGTAGAGCGCTGTAGTATCATAGCTCACAGCAACCTCCAACTCTTGGGCTTAAGTGATTCTCTTGCCTCAGCCTCCCAAGTAGCTGGACTATAGGCACCTGCCACAACACCCGGATTTTTTTTTTTTTTTTGGTAGAGGCAGGGTCTCACTCTGGCTCAGGCTGGTCTTGAACCTCTGAGCTCAGGGCAGTCCACCCATGGCATCCCAGAGTGCTAGGATTACAGGTGTGAGCCACCACACCTGGCTGGGGTTCATTTTCTAAGGACATTAATCCCATTCATGAGGGATCCACCTTTACACATATCACCTAATCACCTGTCAGAGGTCCCACCTCCTAATATCATCACCCTGGGATAAGAGTCATCATATGAATTTGGGGGGCAGGATGTGGGGATAGTTTAAAGTCCCTTCTAAACACCACAACTAAACAAATTCCTAACACATTTATGTTCAGAATCCACTGAAAATCCATTAAGCAATATCTCCTAAACTAGGCTTTAAAAGTAGTCTTTAAAAACAGCAAATACACATACACATACACCTCGTTTAATTGCTGGGACCTTAGTTAATCCAAATATATAGAAATACAGAACCATGTCACACAGCCATTCCTAGTGACATATAATTCTGTTGAATTTTCTAATTTAGTGCTTTTCTTTTCTTCTTCTTCTTTTTTTTTCTTGAGTGAGAGAGTCTTGCTCTGTTGCTCGGGCTAGAGTGCCATAGCATTGTAATAGCTCAAACTCTTGGGCTTACGTGATCCTTCTGTCTCAGCGACCTGAGTAGCTGAGACTATAGGCATGTTCTACCATGTCTGGCTAATTTTTGTATTTTTGGTAGAGATGGGGTCTTGCTCTTGCTCAGGCTGGTCTCAAACTCCTGATCTCAAGAGGTCCTCCCACCTCGGCCTCCCAAAGTGCTAGCATGATAAGAGCCACTCCACCCAATTTTCTAATTTAATAAAGACAGGGTGGGTAAAGCACTTTACTGAGTGGCTGAGATCCAGGCTATCCACTGTTGGAATGAGAAGATGCCTGCTGAAGAGCAATGGAGAACATCCTTTTCAGTGATAGGAAACTATTCTTGTTAGGAATTTTAAAATAGTGTACTTTTTTTTAACTGTGAGAAATATTTTTTAAATCTGCCTAATGTTTGGTGGTATATATTTGTGCCAGATAATGATAATGGTGTGTCTGTTAAGTGATTTGTTTACAGATATTGAGGATCTAAGGAGTTGTAGGATTCTTACTTTTCTAGGTTTTTATGTTAATTCAAATTAAAGTTGTCATTTAAGTGTCACTATTGAATATTATAAATTTGATATTTATAGAACTATAGCAGGATATACATTTTTTCAAAGTACACATAGAATATTTACCAAGAATACAGTCTTTGAAAATGCACAAAAATACCCCCAAAAGATCACCAAATTGATATGTAAAGGCGGGGAAGGAAGTTTAAGTAGAATTAAAACTTTGCTTGAAAAAACTCTCTTTTCTTCCTAGTGATTCAGTTTGGGAAGCTGTTAATAGGGAGTGAGAGAAGCTAGCTTGTGACTTAATAGATATCAACTATTTCAATTGTTATAAATTGAACTTTATTTCTATTTAAAACTAAAAAATAGATCAAACTGTAACTTGGGCTAGAGACAGTGGCTCACACCTGTAATCCTAGCACTGTGGGACGCTAACGTGCACAGCTTTAGAAAAATTAGCTGGGCATGGTGACCTATGCCTGTAGTCTCAGCCACTTGGGAGGTAAAGGTGGGAGGATCACTTGAGCCCAGAGTTTGAGGCCACAGTGAGCTATAGTGACACCACTGCACTCTAGCCTGGGTGACAGAGTGAGATTCTGTCATGAACAAACAAACACCTAATCCAAAAATTCTAATATGCAACATGGCATTCAGGCTTATCAAATTGTAAAGTTATTCTTATTACTTAGGAGAGAGAATTTCTGCTGTTTATCTAGAATGTAGAAAGAATTTGAAGTTTGTAGTTATAGCAAGTTTCTATATATATTGTATTCCAAGCACACATTTTCAAAGAATTAAAACATTATATACTGTTATATACTATATTTAATGAAAATTATATCTTTTCATGATTCAGAAACAACAATGCCTAAACCTATTATAGGGTATATTAATCATGAGTTAATATAAGCCATGATCTTGATTTTAAAAATATTTGCTTGTAGTGTAACTTCATGAAGCATTGTAATCTGTCCTAGCAGATTTTAACATTAAATGCATTTATCTTAAAGGAGGAATATCACAAACGTAACTTCACGGAAGTGCTCTCTCCCAATGTGTACAACAGTAAACTCTGGGAAGCCTCTGGCCACTGGCAGCATTACAGTGAGAACATGTTTGCTTTTGAGATTGAAAAGGACACTTTTGCTCTCAAACCCATGAATTGTCCAGGCCACTGGTGAGTATTAAAAGTGAAGCAGATCTTTGTATAAACATGTATAGCATGCTTCACCATCATTCGCTTTTTATATTATTATTTTGCTGTTTGGAATTAGGTGATATCTTTATTTTTTAATTTTTTTTATTTTTTGGAGATAGAGTCTTACTACATCACCCTTGGTAGAGTGCAATGGCATCACTGCTCACAGCAATCTCAAACTCTTGGGCTTAAGCAGTTCTCTCACCTCAGCATCCCAAGTATCTGGGACTATAGGCGCCCGCCACAACACCCAGCTATTTTTTTATTATAGTTGTCATTATTGTTTAGCAGGCCTGAGCCGGGTTCAAGCTCACCAGCCCCAGTGTATGTGGCTGGCACCCTAACCCCTGAGCTACAGGCACCGAACCTAAGTGAGATCTTTAATTTGAAGAGTGGTGGTTACTAACTATCTTTAGCAAGTTGTTTTGTTCTAGAGGATGAATTTACTTTTAAAAATATTTCCTCTGTGGCTTGGCCCCTGTAGCCTGGGATTTAAACTAAGACTAAATAGACAGTCTAATTTTGTCTTTTGACACCTCAAAATAAGAAGCAGGACCACAGTGGCTTAAGGGTGATGAGACATGGGGACCAGGAGGGCTTCTGCAGAACAGCAGTCTTTCGTGCATCAGAGAACATTAGTTGAGTGCTTCCCAGGGTTGGTACTGGAAGTGCAGAGGCAATTATGGCACAGTTCATTCCCTCAGGGAGCTCATGAGTGGAATGTGCAGGGACAGATCTGCAGACAGTTATTAAAAAAGTGGAGCCTGGGCCACAGTAGTGGTACATTCAGGGTGTTTCTGGAGTTTGAAGAGAGACTGATAAATCTAAAGGGGAAGTGTCCAGGAAGGCTTCATTTAAGAAGTAGCTTTAGAAATGAAGTATGAACAGTAAGTGGAGATTCACTGAGTGGATCAGGACAGGGAACAGCACTTCTGGGAAAAGATGTTAGAGAAGAGTCTTTTTCAGAGTGCTGCAGTGATGTCTATGCAGGATTCAAAATTTTTTTCTTGGTGATGTGAGAAGCAGTATAAGGAGTTTACAAATCTTGAGGCTTAATTATAATTTCTTAATATTTAGATGATTATTTGTCTTTTCTGTGCTGTGGAAAAGCTGTGTGTTATTACATCTCTTCTAGTCTAATGTTTGCCCATCATCCACGATCTTGGAGGGAAATGCCTATTAGATTCGCTGATTTTGGAGTTCTGCATAGAAATGAACTGTCGGGGACTTTAAGTGGCTTGACCCGAGTCAGGCGCTTCCAGCAGGATGATGCTCACATCTTTTGCACAGTGGAACAGGTAAACAGTGACGCAGGGTGAAAGCGTATCATAGATTCCATGTGTCGCCTTGAATATATGTTGTGGTTTTTCAGAGATGCTGTAAAATAAGATGTTTGGTCTAGTCTCTGAGGTCTCATTTGGCTCTAACCTCTTGTGAGTCTCTAAACTGGGTCAATAGATTGATAATCTCTTGACGTGAAATTTATAATTTTTTCCTTTGGCTTCTCTGATTATTTTATTAACTTAAATTCCATTAAGTGGAATATTTTAAAGGATTTGGTGGAACTTTTTCAGTATTGCCTAGAATTTAAATTTTACTTTTTTAGGTTTTTGGTATTAATTCAAATTAAATTCATAACATACAAGATCACCATCAATCAATTTGACTGAACTGACATCAGTAGAACAGCACAAGAATATACATTCTTTGAAAGCATACGTAGAATATTTACTAAGATAGAAAACATTTGGAGCCGAAACCCAAGTCTCAGTAAATTCAAAGGGATTCAATTCCACCACAGTGGAATTAAAACGTAAATGAACAGAAAGCTATTTGGGAGAATACCCAAACATTGGTAAAGTAAATGATATACTTCTAAATAATCCCTGGGCTAATGAAGAAATCCAGGGTGAAATTAGAAAATATTATATAATAAAGGAAAATGAAAACACATTAAAATTGTGGGATGCCATTTAAGTGGTAGTTGGAGGGTTGTTTATAGCACCAAATGCTTACTTTAGAAAAGAAGGTGTTTAAATCAGCACCTCGGCCTAAGTTAAGAAACTAGAAAAAGAAGAGCAAATCATATCCAGTGTGAGCAGAAGTCATTGAAATAGAAAAAAAGAAAACAGAGAATATCAATGAAAACCAAAGCTGGTTCTGTGAGATCAATAAAATTGGTAAACCTTTGGTCAGACTGATTAGGAAAAGAAGAAAAGACATAATTTGTTTGTTTGTTTGTTTGGGATTCATTGAGGGTACAAAGAATTGGGTTACACTGATTACCAGGTAAAGTCCCTCTTGTAATTGTGTCCCACTCCCAAGAGGTGTGCCATATACCATGACCCCTTCATTCCCCTCTCTCCTCCCCTTTCCCCACTGCCTCATTCCCCTACCCCCCACCTTGTGTTAGCTCATCTACTGCCTTCATATTAGAATTGACTACATTGGATTCTTGCTTCTCCATTCTTGTGATGCTTTACTAGGAATCTGTTCCAACTCTATCCAGGTTAATACAAAGATGTAAAGGTTCCATCTTTTTATTGTCTGAATAGTATTCCATGGTATGCATTGTTAATCCATTCCTGGGTTAGTGGGCATTTAGGTTGTTTCCACAATTTGGCGATTGTAAATTGAGCTGTGATAAATAGTCTGGTGCAAATGTCCTTATGATAAAATGATTTTTTTTCCTTCTGCGTAGATGCTTAGTAATGGGATTGTAGGATCAAATGGGAAGTCCAATTTGAGTTCTTTGAAGATTCTCTATACTTCTTTCCAAAAAGGTTGTATTAGTATACTCTATGCCAGCAGTGTAAAAGTGTTCCCTTCTCTGCACATCCACACCTGCAGCTTTGAGATTTTGTGATGTAGGCTCTTGTCACTGGGGTTAGGTAATATTTCAAGGTGGTTTGGGTTTGCATTTTTCTGACGATCAAGGGTGATGAGCATTTTTCAGATGTTTGTTAGCCACTTGTTTATTCTCATCAGAGAAGGTTCTGTTCATTTCTCTTGCCCAGTCGTAGATGGGATTGTTTACTCTTTTTTTATTGATTGATTTGAATTTTCTGTAGATTCTAGTTATCAACTCTTTGCCAGATTCATATCCTGCAAATATCTTTTGCCATTGTCTGGGTTGTCTTGAAAAGACACAAATTTAAAATATTAGTAATGAGAGTGGTGTCATCACAACAGATTCTGTTGATAGAACAAAGCTATATAGTTCATAAAAACATTTTTATGAGCAACTTTATGCTAAGACATTTGACAATGTAGATGAAATGACAAAACCTTGAAAGACACAAACTACCAAACTCTAGATACAGATAATCGGAGCAGCCCTTTATCTATTATAGAACTTGAATTGACAGTTAAAAACCTTCCCTAAAAGAAAACCCTGATAAATAGAATGACTTTCGTGATAAATAGAAATTTGGTGGATAAACATTTAAGGAAGAAATAATACCAATTCTAGACAAACTCTCCCAGGAAACTGAAGAGATGGGAACCCATACCAACTCATCTCTCAGACTAACAATGCCCTCATACTAAAACAAGATGATATTAAAAGAAAGGAAAACTACTGACCAATATCCCTCATGGGCATAAAGGCAAAAATTCTAAACACAGTTTTTGCAAATCAAATCCAATAATTTTTTTTTTTTTTTGAGACAGTCTCATTATATCTCCCTTGGTAAAGTGCTAATGGCATCACAGCTCACAGCAACCTCAAACTGTTGGGCTTAAGTGATTCTCTTGCCTCAGCCTCCCAAATAGCTCAGACCACAGGTGCCTGCCACAATGTCCGGTTGGTTTTGTTGTTGTTGTTATCATCATTGTTATTTAGCAGGCCTGGACTGGGTTCAAATCCGCCAGCCCTGGTGTATGTGGCTGGTGCCCTAGTCACTGAGCTATGGGTGCTGAGCCAAAATCCAATAATATTTTTAAAAGGATAATACATCTTGAAATGGGCTATATCCCAGGAATTGAAGGTTGGCTTAACATTGGAAAATAAATCATTGTTATTTCACTAATTAACAGACGCACATAAAAAAAGAAAAAAATGCATTACCTTGATATATGCAGGACAGTGCATTGGCAAAACCCAACATCTGTTTCTCATAAAAACTCTCAGAAACTAGGAATAGAAGGGAACCTGAAAAAAGGCCTCTATGAAAAACCTCCAGCTAACATTATATTTGATGGTGAAAGTTTGAATGCTTTACTCTTAAGATCAGGAACAAGGTACAGAAGTCTACTATCATTACTTTTATTAATCATTGTACTGGTGGTTCTCTGATTGCAATAAGGCAAGGAGAAGTAAAAACTATCTAGATTGGAAAGGAAGAATTTCCTACACATGCCATAATCACCTTGGTAGGAATTAGATGAAATCTAGAAAACTGTTAGAACTAGTAAGTTTAGAAAAATTGTAGTATGGAATATAAATATATACACACCAATTGTATTTCCATTTACCAGTAAAGAACTATTGGAAATTAAAAATTTAAAAAATCAATTTACAATGGTATCAAAAAATGTTATAATGTTGAGGGATATATCTGACAAATATGTTTCTATAAACTGATTTATATCTCCAAGAATTTATGTGTTGAAGCCCTGATCCTCAGTGTGATAGTATTTGGAGACAGGTCTTTTGGGAAGTTAGTGGGTTTGGATGAGATCATGAGTGTGTGGCCCGTGTGACGGCATTAGTGCTCTTATAGGAGACACCAGAGGGATTTTCTTTCCCTTTCTTTGCTATGTGAGAACACAGTGAAAAGGCAGCCATCTCCAGGCCAGGAGGAAAGCCCTCGCTAGGGAACTGAGTCAGTCTGCACTTTGATCTTAGATTTTCCAGGCTCCAGAACTGAGAGAAATGTGTTGCTCACAGTTTGTTTTATTCCTCATAGTTGTTTAATCTGTGCAGTCTATGTGGTATACTGTGGTGGCAGCCCAGGCTGCCTAATATATGCATGACCTATATAGTGGAAACTATAAAACATTGCTGAGGTAAATTAAAGAGAAAGCCTAGATACTAAGTAAATGAGGATATGTATCTTATTCATTTAATATTATTAAAATGTTAATTTTCCCTAAATTGGTCTATAGAGTCAATGCCATCATAATCAGTACCCAAGCAGACTTCTAATTTTTTTAATTTTTTTTCTTTCTTCCTCCTTTAGAGATTCTCTTGCCCTCTTGCCCCCCATGTAGCTGGGATTACAGGTGCTCACCACAACATCCAGCTCTTTTTTTTGTAGAGACGGTGTCTCACTCTGGCTCACTCTGCCTTATGCTGGTCTTCTACTAGTCTCGAACTCGGCTGAGCTCAGGTGATCCACCGGCCTCGGCCTCCCCCAGCGCTGGGACAACAGGTATGAGCCACCACGCCCAGCCTCAAGCAGACTTTTAAAATAGAAATTGACAAGCTGACTCTAAAATTCATATGGTGCTGGGTGCAGTAGTGCACTACACTAGTAGTCCCAGCTACTTGGCAAGGCTGAGGCAGCAGGATTTTTGAGCCAGAGAGTTTGAGGCTATAGCACATTATGACTGTACCTGTGAAGACCCCTTTCACTCCAGCCTGGGCAACATAGCAAGACCCTATCTCTAAAAATAAAAAATAAATTAAAAAATAAAATACGTATGGAAATCAAAAGAACCTAAGAAAGCCTAAAGAACTTTGAATAACAGAGTTGGAAGGCTCACTATGCTTGATATCAAGAAAGCTGGGTCATTATGACATTGTGGTACTGGTAGCAAGGTGTATAAATACGGTCTATTTTTTTACTCTGTTTTCAGAATATAGACAACTAATTTTTTAAATTAAAATATAATAGGAATAAAATTGAGAAAAGATAGCTTTTTCAACAAGTGACTCTAGAATGACTGTATATACATAAGCACTTTGATTCATACCTTATACCACATGAAAAAATTAACTCAATGGATTGGTGCGCATAGCTTAGTGGTTAGGGAGCTGGCCACATACACCAGGGCTGGCAGGTTCGAACCTGGCCTGAGCCTGCTAAAAAACAATAATGACAACTACAACAACAACAAAAAATGGCCAGGCATTGTGGTGGGTGCCTTAATCCCAGCTACTTGGGAGGGTGAGGCAAGAGAATTGCTTTAGCCCAAGAGTTTGAGGTTGCTATGAGCTGTGACACCACAGCACTCTACCGAGGGAAACATAATGAGACTCTGTCTCAAAAAAAAAAAACAACTCAAAATGAATTATAGGCCTAAATGTAAAATCTGAAAGTATAAAACTTCTAGAAGAAAAAATGGGGAAAAGCTTTGTGATCAGGGGTTAGGTAATGATATCTCAAAGGTAATACCAAAAGGACAATCTAAAAGAAAAAAATTGATAAATTCAGTTCATCAGAATGTAAACCTTCTACTCGTAAAAAGATACTGGCAAGCCACAGTCTGAAAACAGTACTCACAAGGCCTATATCTAATAAAGGACTTAAATCCAAAATATTTAGAGAATTTTCAAACCTCACTAAGAACACAGATGTTCCAGTTAAACAATGGGCAAAAAGACCTGCTTTGGGAAAGATGAAGCAGATGTATTTTCCCTATTCTCCCCACTAAGTACAAGTAAGAACCTTGTGTATTATACATAAAACAAGCATGAAACTCTGAGAGGTGGTGAGAAAAAAGCACTCTGGCTGTGGTTATCAGGACCTAAGAAACATCATAATGGTATGTTCTTTTAAGTTTCTTTTTGCCACATATATCATAGACTTGTTAACAAAGAAATGCCAATAGGTAAAGACCCAAAAAAGCCAAGAAAAACCTGCTTATTCTAGAGCCAGAAATGAGGCAGGCTAGCAAACCAGAAAACTTTTAGAGAATAATTAACTCCATTCTAGCCAATTACCAAAGAAAAAACTGTGGCCCCCATCCATGCCAGCAAAGGCTATTTAGGAGCCTATATTCCCACCCTCACTCAGCTGTGAAGAAATACCACAATGCCTGCCGTACAGGTGTAAGAGAAGGCTTATTAGGGAGCTGGGACTTAGGCTTCCATGTTAACAAGAGTCTGTCCCCCTCCCCCAACCCCACAGTGTCAATGAAGACCACGTGGAGAGCCTGTGGGGCTTCCACTTTGTTTGGCAGTAATGAGGTGCCTTTTCCACTCTGCTTGAGTAGTGTCTAAGGGTGTCCTGTAAAAAGATAAGACTGTGATTACTGCCCAGTGGTGATGGTGCCATGTACTCTCTTCTCAGTAAAGGCTGGGTGGGGGGCTAGAACTCCCCTGCCACCCAGATGTAATGAGGAGTTCTCCTGTCCTGAGGGTCCCCAAAGGGAAACCTAGACTTCTTCCCCACCTGAAAGCAACCAGGCAGTATTGTCTCCTGCTGCTGGAGTAGTGTCAGTAGAACATTTAAGATACAGAATCTTACAATACCCTAAATGTACAGGTTTCAGAAAATTGAAAATCATTTATTCTTTCAAAAACTAGGAAAATCTTAACTTGAAAGATAATCGATGAGCACCAACACTAAAATGACAAAGATTTTATTATCTTGCAAAGATTTTAAAGCAGCCATCTTAAAAATGCCTCAGTGAGCAATTACTAAAATACTTTAAACAAATGAAAAATAGAAAGTTTTAGCAAAAAATAGAATATCTCAGGAATGAAATGGAAGATACAAAGAAAAACCAAATATAAATTCTAGGACAGAAAATACAGTAACCAAAATAAAATATTCAGTGAATAGATTCATCAGCAGATAGGGACTGAGAAAAGAATTAGTGACTTGAAGACAAGAATAGAAATTACCTAATTTTCACAGAGAGAAAACAGATTAAAAGAAAAGAGCCTCAGAGTCAATGGGACTACAGTAAGACACAGTAGAACCTCCGTAGCTGATCACCTCCCTACACTAACCAACTCCTTAAATCGACCTAATTTTCATAGACTAAACATGCACCACATATATATATCGGTGCAATAGGCCTACTTCCTTATGTTGACCACTTCCATACATTGACCAATTAGTTGTACTGTATCTACTATTCACATTACCATATATCTGGAAGGAGAGAAAAAAATAAGGTGAGAGTAAAAAAGTACTCAAATAATGGCAAAATTTGCCAAATTTGGCAAAAGGAATAAACCTATAGATTCAAGAAGCTAAGCAAATCCGAAACAAGATAAATCCAAAGAAATGTGCACCAAGACACATTCTAGTCAAATTTCTGAAAACTAAAACAAAAATAATTTTGAAATCAATGAGAGAGAAATTATTCCTTCCCTTTAAGGAAAAAAGCAATTTGAATGATAACAGTTTCTTGTAAAAAACTGGACATAAAGAATGGCACATTGTTCAAGTGCTGAAAAAAAGGAAGTGTCACAACCAGAATTCTGTAGTCAAGAGAAAGTGTCCTTCAGGAATGAATAGGAAATCAAGACATTAAACCTGCCTTAAAAGAATAGCTGTAGAAATTCCTGTAAACAGAAAGGAATAATGAAAGGAGTCTTGTAACATTGGGAAGAAAAAAATTGTTAAAGTAAAAATATTACCACGATACATTCTTCTCCTTTTTAGTGATGTAAATCATGCTTGATTGATGAAGCAAAAATTATAACACTATCCACTGTTGGTCTAAATGTATGTAGAGGAAATGTTCAAGAAAATTATCCATAAATATAAAGCTTCTACATTTTGCCTGAACTGGTAAAACAATGACACTAATAGACTATGATAATTTATGTAATATGCAGAGAAATCCTTTCTAAAAAAAGACCTTTATATAGAGATACACTAAAAAGCCCTATAGATAAGTCAGAATGGAATTCTAAAATATGTTAATATGATCCACAGGAAGACAAGAAAATGGCCTAATATACTGCATTACATTACATTATACATTATATTACATTCAAAGTAAATGGCCTAAGTAAGCTGATTAAAAGACTAGAGACTGGCAGAGTAGATTAAAAAACATGACCCAACTGTATGCTATCTACAAGAAACATACTTCAAATATAATACTAAAGTAAAAAGATAGCTGGGCATAGTGGCTCACACTTACAGTCTCAACTATTCAGGACACTGAGGCAGGAGTATCACTTAAAGTGAGGTTAAAATGAGTTATGCACTTTACTGTGGGACTACTAGCTAGTTACTAGTATTAGTCAGGGTTTTCCAGAGAAGCACAAACAGGGGATACACAGACATTTAAGAGGAGATTTATTAAGGGAATTGGCTTATGTGAGTACAGAGGCCAAGAAGTCCCACAGTATGCCACCTGCAAGCTGAAGAACCAGGAAAGCTAATACTATAACTTCTAGTCTGAGGCCAAAGGTCTGAGACAGGGGGGAGGCAAGTGGAGAAGGGGCTGGTATAAGTCCTAGAATCCAAAGGCATGAGAATCAGACAATCCAATGTCTTTAAGGACAAGAGAAGATGGAATGTCCCAATTCTGCCTTTTCATTCCTTGCAGACCCTCAACTGCTTAGGTGATGCCTACCCACATTTGAGAGGGTGGATCTCCTTTCTTTCTTTTCTTTTTTTTTTTTTTTTTGGAGACAGAGTCTCAAGCTGTTGCCCTGGGTAGAGTGCTGTGGCGTCACAGCTCACAGCAACCTCAAACTCTTGGGCTTAAGCGATTATCTTGCCTCAGCTTCCTAAGTAGATGGAACTATAAGCGCCCATCACAATGCCCAGCTATTTTTTTTTTTTTTTTTTGGTTTTAATTGTCATTGTTTGGCAGGCCCTGGCTGGATTCAAACCCGCCAGCTCTGGTATATGTGGCTTGCGCCCTAGCCACTGAGCTACGGGCGCTGAGCCTTTTTAAAATTTTTTGTTTTTGGAATCTTCTTTCTTAAATCTACTGATTCAAATACTAATCTCTTCCAGAAACATCCTCAGAGGCACACCCAGAGAAAGTGATTTAGCAGCTATGTGGCATTTTTAGGTCAGTCAAGTTGACACTTAACCATCACACTGTTGATGAAGGATAAGGTATTTGTTATGAAAAAATAGAAGTGAAAGAATAGCTGCTTCTCAGTCATCCAATTCCATGCGTTCCACCTGCTGCTCTCTGGTTCCAGCCACCATCATCTTGCTCCAAAATGACTCCACCAGCTTCCTAATGGACCTCTTTTCTAATCTTGCCAGTTCATATCACATGCCCTGAAAGAACAAACAGGATTGTTTTAATCTCCTACAAAAACAAACAAACAAAAAAACCCCTTCAGTGTCTCTCCATTTTTCTTTGGCTCAAAAGTCCGCACATTACCTTGGCTTTGAAGGCATTTAATTTTCTCTGGCCCCTGCCTGCCTCTGCCTGATCACCCACCACCCTCCTCTCTCTACTCCTCTGCCCCTTTTGTGCAGCTCCCTGACTCAGTCTGCTCCTCTGTCTTCTAAGCCTTCACTCTCCATGTTTTCTCTGTTTTGAAAACTCTTGCCCTACCTCCCCATAGAGAACTCTTCCTTATCCTCTGGGAGCAGTGTGGACTCTGTCCTATGGGCAGCCCCTCCTTTCCTCTCCTCGTGTATGTGGTTTTGCCTTTTTGCAGTGTGGTATCCTTGCCTGCTTCTAGGTCTCCTGAACTGAATAGGAGCCTGTGGCAGCCTGAACATGCCTGGTACCCAAAGGAAGATTCAAATGTGAATTGAATGGACAACTAAAGCAGTGTCATCACCTGTACTTCATTAAAAAACATACTTTAAAAGGCCAGGCAAGGTGGCTCACACCTATAATCCTAACACACTGGGAGGCTGATGCAGGTGGATTGTTTGAGCTCAGGAGTTTGAGACCAGTCTGAGCAAGAGTGAGACCCCATCTCTAAAAAATAGCCAGGGTTGGCTGGGCACCTAGAGCGCAGTGGTTATGGTGCCAGCCACATGCACTGAGGCTGGCGAGTTTGAACCCTACCTGGACCTGCTAAACAACAATGACAACTGCAATTAAAAAAAAAATAGCTGGGCATTGTGGTGGGTGCCTGCAGTCCCAGCTACTTGGGAGGCTGAGGCAAGAGAATCGCTTAAGCCCAAGAATTTGAGGTTGCTGTGAGCTATGATGCCATGGCACTCTACCGAGGGTGACAAAGTGCAACTCTGTCTCAAAAAAAATAAAAATATACTTTATTTCTGTCTGACATGAACAATTTATTTTTATTCATTTTAAATTTCAGATTAATATGAGGGTACAAATATTTAGATTACATTGTTTTCATTTTTTTTTTTTTTTGAGATAGAGTCCCACTATGTCACCCTCAGTAGAGTGCTGTGGCATCACAGCTCACAGCAACCTCAAACTCTTGGGCTTAAGTGATTCTCTTGCCTCAGCCTCCCAAGCAGCTGGGACTGCAGGCGCCCACCACAATGCCTGGCTCTTTCTGTTGTTGTAGTTTTCATTGTTGTTTGGCAGGCCCAGGCTGGGTTTGAACCCGCCAGCTCTGGTGTATGTTGCCTAGCCCATTGTTTTCATTTCTATCGAAGAATTTAAGTTGTAGTTGAGCCCTTCACCCAGGGGCTCTCACATTGTGCATAGCAGATGAGATTCCGTCAATCACCCTCCCTCTCCACTCCCTTTCTTTAGACTGTACTTATGTTTTTCTTTCAAAAATTTTTGTTTGTTTTTAAAAATGCCACAAATGAATGTAATTTAATATTCTATTTGAATATTTTATTCACTCTAATTTCAGATTGAAGAAGAAATAAAAGGATGTTTGCAGTTTTTACAATATGTTTACTCAACATTTGGCTTCTTCTTCCAATTAAACCTGTCAACAAGGCCTGAAAACTTCCTGGGAGAGATAGAGATGTGGGATGAAGCTGAAAAGGTAAAGGAGAAACCAAGTGCTTACCCTCCAGTTCTGCTGATGAGGAAGCACCCGACAGACTGCACTTCCCTTGTAGGAGGATGCAATGCTTTGTAGTAGAAATTTCAAAATTGCAAGTTTGTGACAAGTATGCAGATTACAGAGGGTGGCTATCCAGTTTTCTTCATTACAGTGATAATATTAAAACCTTACATTTGCTTCACACTTTAAAGTTCATCTTAGATTTTCATTTGTACTCGTTTCAATGTTGGTCACTGGCAATGACATCATCTGGTTTGCCTGGCTTATGTTAAACCATTGCCTTTTTAGTCCTTATAGTCTGATTTGCAGAGTCCCAGGACTGCATGTTCTGGGGGGATGTGTGTACTTGACGCAGGAGTCCCCTTCACAGGCACACATGGGGCACCTTCTTGTGTCTAAAGATGCCCACACTCAGGCAGGATGCCCAAGCTTTGCAGAACAAGATTAAGGAACTTGTCACATTCCTTTCTTTTTTCTTATTAAAGGATTAAAGTAAAGGATGTAGTATGTCTTCTGTGTTAGTTTTTTAAAAAAATTATTTTAAATTATTGTAGTACACAATTGTTGTATATCTTTAGAGAGTACATGTGATATTTGATACAGGCATATAAGTGAATTAGTCACATCAAGGTAATTGGGGTATCTACCACTTCAGGCATCGATCATTTCTTTGGGTTAGGAACATTGTTCCACTTGTTTAGTTATTTAAACATATACTGTAACTCATCGATTCTAGTCACTTTGTTTTGTTATCAAATATTGTTCATTCTGACTATTTATGGTTTAGTACCAATTAACCATCCCCACTTTATCCTCCTCTCTCTGCTACCCTTGTCATCCTCTGGTAACTGTCATTTTACTCTTCATGAGATCAAGTGTTTTTAATATTTAGCTACCCCGTGTGAGTGAGAACAGGTGCAATTTGTCTGTGAGCAGCTTGCTTCACTTAATATACTGCTCTCTAGCTCAATCTGTCTCGCTTCAAATGGCAGGATTTTATTCTTTCTTGTGCCTGTATAATAATCCACAATATGGTGGAATGTGACATAATTCACACAATTGTGTAAATGTACTACAATTTCTTTATCCATTTATATATTGATGGGCACTTAGGTTGATTCTGTATCTTAGGTCTTATGAATAGTGCTGCAGTGAACACAGGAGTACAGATGTCTTTTCAGTAGACTGAATTTCTCCCCTTTGGACATATACCCAGTAGTTGGATCGCTGGATCATGTGGTAGTTCTATTTTTAATTTTGTGAGGAAGCTCCACACTGTTCTCCGTAGTGGTCGCACTAATTTACATTCCTACCCACAGTGTACTAGGGTTTCCTTTTCTCCACATTCTCGCTAGCATTCATTATTGCCTGTCTTCTTCTTTTGTTGTTGAGGTTTTTTTTTTGCAGTTTTTGGCCAGGACCAGGTTTGAACCCACCAACTCTGGTATATGGGGCCGGTGCCCTACTGCTTTGAGCCACAGGCACAGCCCATTATTGCTTGTCTTTTTGATAAAATCCATTTTAACTGTAGTGAGGTAATCTCTTACTGTAGTTTTGATTTGCATTTTTCTGATGATGAATAAAGTTGAGCATTTAGAAATGAACATGGCATTATGTCCAGACACCTATTCTGCCTATTAGTCCCCCTCTTCTGGGTTTTAGTGCCCCTGTATTCCCCTGGTGCAGTGTGACCCCATTGGTGTCACTTGGGACACATTGCTGTTTGTGGCTTCTACCCACAACTTTAAGGTCTTTTCCATCTTAACACTATCACACACTGTGGCTGGAACTTTTGTACTAGCGAGGATTTCTTTTTCTTTCTTCACTATTTTCATAGAAAATTTGTTCTTACCGTAGACCTAAATAGTCTCAGCATAGGATTTTTTTCTTTCCTTGCTGAGAAAATTCGTGAGAAGTATACAGATTATAGAGTGTGACTATAAAGGTGGAAGTTCTCTTTCCCTTCATGGCTTCTCTTGGCATATCTTTGGCCAGCCTCACTCTCTTGTACTTTGTGACCATGAGTAAGTAAAACCAACGTTACTTGAATACAAGTACTGCAACAGTGAATCTGGTAACCAAGACATAGACTGAGGGACCAATGGCCAGGGAGCATAGATGGCGTGCAGCTCTGGACAAAGGAAGGAATCACATCCCAGGCAAGATGCAGTGAGATTTTATCCCACTGCTGACAACAGGACACAACTTAAAACTTAATGAGTAGTTCATCTCTTGAATTTCTTATTTAATATTTTTGGACCACAGTTGACTGTGGGTAACTGAAACCGTGGAAAAGAAAACCTTAGATGAGAAGTAACTATTGTATTCTCAAGAGCTGAACACACATATCACAAGAAATGAGAATCAGAGAACCATTGTATTAATAGTGTAATAATTGTCTTGATATTATTATTAGGTACAGAGATAAGGCAGGGGCTGCATAGAAGCAGTTTAGGCTTGAGGTCTAAAGATTGGGCCTTCTTCACTGCCCCAGGCTTTTCCTAAATTCTTCCTTGTCCACTGCATGGAGGAAGAAAGTAAGATGAAATGAGATGACCTACTCCCAAAATGATGCTGACTTAGTCGACCTGCCAGCTGCATGGAAGCAGGAGAGAAGAGGACACAAAGTCCTGCTCTGGGGCCATTTTGCCACTTTCAGATTTTAATCTCTGTGAGTGAATGATAGAAGACCTCTGAGCATTAGGAAGTATGAAACGGTGGTGATGGTGATGATGATGATGTACTGATAACACCTCCATCATAAAGTAATGGTTTGCTTAAATGAATGATCTCCACGAGGTACTGGGCATAGTGCCAGGCACTTGCAAATGCCCTGTGGATATTTGGTGTTGGTATCATCATCATCATCACTCTGTTCACTTGGAACTAGGTAGGGTGTGGGGAGCTAAAACATGGGCCAGGTGTGAGTCTAGCACAGGGAGGATGGACTGAAAGTCTCACCATTCTTCTCCTTTTTAACTGATGTAGCTAAGTAGTTCAGTAGTCAAGCCTGAGGTCATCCAGGGATGTGACTATCCTCTCAAAGGAGTAGGGCGCCGGCCCCATATACCAGAGTTGGCGGGTTCAAACCTGGCCCCGGCCAAAAACTGCAAAGAAAACCCAACAACAAAACTGCAAAAAAAAAACCCCAATACTGCTTCCACATTGGGGTGATTTCTCTAAATAATTCCCCTTGATCTGGAATCAGTGAGATGAGTATTTGAATATTTTGTCTCAGAAGTCTCTGAAATGGTTTGAAAGAGACCATACCTTGCAAAAATCTAATGCTTTCTTCACCTTGGCCTCAACCTGGGCTGCTGCAGTCGGGCCCTCCTGTCCCTATGTCCTCTGAGGCCCAGTGGGAAGCAGTGACCTCTGCTTTATGCTCTTCTCCAGAACTTGGCCTCTTTTTTTGGCTTTCTAACTCCTTGGGAGCTCCCAGAATTCTTTCCATTGCTGAGTTATCTGCTGAAGAAGAGCTTTGTTTTCTCTGGGAACACAACCAATGCCTCTTCTCTTTTCAGAAACAGAGTAGATCAGGGAGGGTAGCTCATGAGGTGCCTCTATGGAGGGGGCCTCTCTTAAACTAAGTAGAAAAGAAGTCATTTATATAGGGTTAGACCCACCAGAGATGCTCCCAGGATCTCAGAAATGAAATCTCTGTCTCTGTCAAAACCAAATTCTGAATGAGATCCTGAGAAGGTCTGCCTGGACTCCCGAAGTCAAGCTTTCTTGATAACTCCAGCTTGGGCCCCAAGATTCCACTGCTGTTTTGATTCCCTATGAGGCACTTCACTCCAGAATGTCACATCAGTCCCTTCATGGGTACCAGTATGTTGGGTGGATGACGGGAAGTTGGCTGTTGTGGTGGTATGCCCAGGTACTTCCTGAGGAAATGCCAGAAGACTCAAAGAACCTTTTTATCAATGTGTATATGGACACACTCACCTTCAGCTTTGAGCTTCTTCCCTGCAAGTTGAAGCATGTAGTGGCTTAGCCTAAGACAAAGTGGAGTCTTCTGTTCCCATACTCTTATAATTCATCAGGACTTCCCCACCCCTATATTTACAGAAGTGGAGGAAAAGCAAAAGAGAAATGGCAAGACCTTCTTACCCACCCAAACAAAGAGTGGAAGAGGGAGCAAAATCCAGGCTCTCAGGCCTTGTCATGTAGAGGCCCTACCCACAAGGAGCATTGGTCTTGTAACTCTCCCTAGGAGGCAGAAGCTGGTAAGTGTAGGGCAGAGGGGGCTTGTACAGAAGAAGGGCCAAAGCATCCCCTCCTTTTTCTACAATTAAAATGCATGTTTCTTATTTTTTTCTCTTAATTTTTTTTATTAAATCATAACTGTGTACATTAATGCATTTGTGGGTACAATGTGCTAATTTTATATACAATTTGGAATGCTTACATCAAACTGGTTAACATAGCCTTCACCTCACTTAATTATTGTGTTAAGACATTTATACTCTACCTTTAATAGATTTGACATGTACCCTTGCAATATACACCATAGGTGAGGTCCCACTGATTACCCTCCCTCCATCTGACCTCCCTCCGCCCCTCCTCTTATCCTCTTTCCTCCTTCATCCTGGGCCATAGTTGTGTTTTATCTTTCATATGAGAGTATAGGTGATTATATATTGGTTTCATAATAGTACTCAGTACATTGGATACTTTTCCTTCCATTCTTAAAATACTTTATGAAGAAGAATATATTCCAGGTCCATCCATGTAAACACAAAAGAGGTAAAGTCTCCATCTTTTTATGGCTGCATAATATTCCATAGCCTCACAGTTTATTAATCCATTCATGGGTCGATGGGCACTTGGGCTTCTTTCATGACTTGGCAGTTATGAATTGGGTTGCAATAAAAATTCTGGTGCAAATATTTTTGTTGTAAAATGATTTTGGGCTTCTGGACATAAACCTAATCGAGGAATTGCAGGATCAAACAGCAGGTCTACTTTTAGTTCTCTAAGTGTTCTCTAAACTTCTTTCCAAAAGGAACATATATGCTTGCATTCCTGCCAGCAGTGCAGAAGTGTTCCCTTTTCTCCACATCCACGCCAACAACTGTAGTTGTAATGGGGGAGGTGAAGGCTATGTTAACCAGTTTGATGTAAGGATTCCAATTGTATATATAATGGGGATTTTGTAATGTGGGCTACTCCTACTGGAGTTAGATGATATCTCAAAGTGGTTTTGATTTGCATTTCTTTGATGATTAAAGATGATGAGAATTTTTTCATGTCTGTAGGCCGTGTGCCTGTCTTCTTCAGAGAAGTTTCTCTTCAAGTCCCTTGCCCACCCTGAGACAGGATCACTTGTTCTTTTATTGCTAATACATTTGAGTTCTCTGTGAATTCTGGTTATTAAACCTTTGTTGGAGACATAACCTGCAAATATCTTCTCCTATTCTGAGGGCTATCTGCTTGCTTTACTTACTGTGTTCTTGGCTATACAGAAGCTTTTTAGTTTGGATCAGGTCCCAGTAGTGTATTTTTTTTTTTTTTTTTGAGACACAGTTTCACTTTTTTGCCCTCGGTAGAGTGCTATGGCATCACAGCTCACAGCAACCTCCAACTCGTGGGCTTAGGTGATTCTCTTGCCTCACCCTCCCCAGTAGCTGGGACTATAGGTGCCCTCCACAACGCCTGGCTATTTTTTTGTTGCAGTTTGGTCGGGGCTGGGTTTAAACCCACCACCCTTGGTATATGGGGCTGGCGCCCTACTCATTGATCCACAGGTGCTGCCCACCAGTAGTGTATTTTTAGTGTTGCTTCAATTGCCTGAGAGGTCCTCCTCATAAAATATTCACCCAGGCCAATTTCTTCAAATGTTTTCCATACACCTTCTTCTAGTATTTTTATACTTTCATGTCTTAAGTTTAAATCTTTAATCCAGTGAGAGTCTATCTTAGTTAATGGTGAAAGGTGTGGGTTCGATTTCAGTCTTGTACAGGTTGCCAGCCAGTTTTCCCAGCACCATTTTTTAAATAGGGAATCTTTTCCCCACTCAGTGTTTTTAACTGGCTTGTCAAAGATGAGATATCGGTAAGTACCTAGGTTCATCTCTTGGTTCTCTATTCTGTTCCATACATCTACCTCTCTGTTTTTGTGCCAGTACCATGCTGTTTTGATCACTATCAATTTATAGTATAGTCTGAGGTCTGGTAATGTGATTCCTCCTGATTTGTTTTTATTTTTGAGTAATATCTTGGCTACTTGAGGTTTTTTCTGATTCCATATAAAATGAAGTATTATTTTTTCGAGATCTTTAAAGTATGACAGTGGGTCTTTAATAGGGATTGCATTAAAATTATATATTGCTTTGGGTAGTATGGACATTTTAACAGTGTTGATTCTTCCCAGCCATGAGCATGGTATATTTTTCCATTTGTTAACATTTTCAGCTATTTCTTTTCTAGAGTTTCATAGTTCTCTTTATAGAGATCTTTCACATCCTTTGTTAGGTAAACTCCTAAATATTTCATCTTCTTTGGCACTACTGTGAATGGAATAGAGTCCTTGACTATTTTTTCAACCTGACTATTGTTGGTATATATAAAGGCTACCGATTTATGAGTGTTGATTTTATAACCTGAAACGCTGCTGTATTCCTTGATAACTTACAAGAATTTAGTAGTAGAATTCCCTGGTGTTTTCCAGATATACAATCATATCATCTGCGAAGAGTGAAAGTTTGATCTCTTTTGATCCTATATGGATACTCTTGATCGCCTTTTCTTCCCTAATTGCGATGGCTAAAACTTCCATTACAATGTTAAAAGTGGAGACAATGGGCAACCTTGCCTGGTTCCTGATCTGAGTGGAAATGATTTCAATTTAGCTCCATTCAGTACAATATTGGCTGTGGGTTTGCTGTAAATGGCCTCTTTCATTTTGAGAAGTGTCCCTTCTATGCCAATTTTCTTAAGTGTTCTGATCATGAAGAGATCCTAGATTCTGCATCACTTGAGAGAATCATATGGTCTTTGTTTTTTAATTTGTTTATGTGACAAATTATGTTGATAGATTTACATATGTTGAAACAGCCTTGAGATCCTGGGATAAAACCCACTTGGTCATAGTGTATAATTTGTGTGTTGCCAGATTCTGTTTGCTAGGATCTTGTTAAATATTTTCACATCAATATTCACTAGTGATATTGGTCTGTAATTTTCTTTCCTTGTTGGGTCTTTTCTTGGTTTGGGGATCAAGGTGATGTTTGCTTCATAGAATGTGTTGGGTAGTATTCCATCTTTTTCTATATTTTAGAAGAGGTTAAGTAGTATAGGTACTAGTTCCTCTTTAAAGGTTTGATAGAATTCTGACATAAAGCCATCTGGTCCCAGGCTTTTCTTTGTAGGGCTATTTTGTATAGTTGATGCTATTTCAGAACTTGATATAGGCCTATTCAACATTTCCACTTGATTCTGGCTAAGTCGTGGAAAGTAGTATGCTTCCAAGTATTGGTCAATTTCCTTCAGATTATCATAATTCTGAGAATAGAGTTTCTTGTAATATTCATTAAGGATTGTTTGAATTTGTCTGTTGTTATTTAGTCTTTACCATTTCTGATTAATGAGATTAGTGATTTTACTCTTTTTTTCTTGGTTAGGTTGGCCAAAAGTTTATCTATCTTATTGACCTTTCCAAAAAACCAACTTTTTGATTTATTGATCTGTTGTGTAATCCTTTTGCTTTCAATTTCATTTAATTCTGCTCTAATTTTGGTTATTTCTTTTCTTCTGCTGGGTTTGGGATTAGAGTGTTCTTCCTTTTCCA